>CAXKVT010000256.1:0-248378 GCA_964058875.1 Carex rostrata
ACTTTGACTTAGTCAAAGTAATTAATTAGCAAATAAAAATGTTTTAAACTTAAATCATACTATTTGCTAGCAGGAAACACCTATTTATTTTAATTTAAAATAGATATTGGTAGCAGTTAATTAATGTGTTTTAACCTTCCTAATACTCGTAAAGTGTACACACACATCCATACGGTGCTTTGAAAAAAATCAAGGTTTAAAATAGCGTTTATCGCGTCATAGCGGGAAGCCGAAAAAAAAAGCTATAGCGAAAGCTATGCCACATAGCGTTTTTTTATTTTTATAAAAATTATATCATTTATTTGTACTAAATATCAACATTATCTAAGTCTCATAGAATAATAAATAACATCAAATTGATTAAAAAATTATAGTATTTATATTGAACCAATACAAAGTCCAAATTGCAACTCAAAATATCCATAGTATTACTAATATCATAAACTATTGATCTTTTTCTATTCAAAATATATTCAGCATCATGACATAATCTATCTTTTTTCTATTTAAATTTCAAAATAACCTAGATATCATGGCATAATTAATTATCTTAATCTATTCAAAATATTCAAACTACCATATAGTAAGTATCATTTTGTTACTTCAAGAAATATCTTAATATATTTAATATAAGTCTTTATTTAAAGCCCATATAAATTAAAAAAAGAAAAAAAAAACAGCTCATGTTACATAGCGCGCTGTAGGTTCCTTATTTGATCTCATTTAATAATTAATAATTTTTTTTTATCAAAATAATAATTAATAATTTAATATAAAGCTTAGTACGTCAATTATAAAAAAAAATCATGGTTAAAATCTAATCTGAGCTTTTATTTAAAGCCCATATAAATTGAAAAGAAAAAAAAAACAGCATGTTGCATAGCGGGCGCTATTTGCGCTACACGCTATGCGCTATAGCGGACCGCTATTACCGCTATAGCATCTGTAGCTCAAATAGCGTGTTTTAATTGTATAGCTTAGCGTTTAGGGTCCAAAAACGCTATAGCGGCGCTATAGCGCGCTATTTAGAACACTGAAAAAAATTAAAGAAACTATTGTATATTTTCCTTATATCTTTATTTTTTAAAAATTATAACAGTCAATATAAACCTTCCAGCGTAATCTTCTTATTAAAAATGTATTTTTTTAAAAAAATTTGTAAAAATCAATATTTTTTCAATATTCATATGAATCAAGAAAACAAAAAAGAAAAAAAGAAAAGAAAAAACCACAGCGAAGATGAGAAAGAAACCTCGAGCTAGCGCACGTGTCACTGGAACTTGAAATATTTTTTTTCTTTTGCCAGAATAAAATAACAATATTAAACCAAACAACCAACCGATCAGTAAGTAATAGAAGAAAAGTAAAAAAAGAATAAAATTTCAATCCCGTGCATGGTTCCAAACCCTAAACCCTAAATCCTAGCCACTAGCAACTTAGCAAGCTGCTTCGTCTCCATTTCGTTGTCGTGATTACCACCTTTATACAATAAAATAAATCTCTTATATATCTCCTAGCTATAGCTCCTTTCCCACATTTGACCGTTTCAATCGTCCCCAGTCAAACCAAACGTGCCTTTAATTTGCTTAAATTATAATTAATAACTTAATCTTCTTCTATCCAAGAGTCATCACTTCTCACCACTAATCATCACCTCTCCTATTACATATATACACACACCATACCTCATAGACGAAGAAACAACAGAATCTCCAAGCAATTCCCTTCCCTAGCTCTCCACCGATCTCTAAGAAACCACAAGACACAAGATAAAGAAAAAGAAAAAGAAAAAGAAAAAAAATGGTCAATTGGATGAGAAAGGAGAGAGATGTGTCGGCATGCTACACTCGCCTGATAGATGAAAATGGGTACAAGAACAAAGTACCGAAAGGCTATGTACCGGTGGTTGTAGGTGGTAACCAGACATGGGAAGAAGAGGAGATGTTTCTTGTCCACGTGAAGTATTTGAAGGAGCCATGCATCGCCGCTCTGCTGGAGTTAGCGGCTGAGCAATTTGGCTACCAGCAGGGTGTGTTGAGAGTCCCGTGTGACGCGCGTTCGTTCAGGCATACAATTAATTTGATCTCTCAAGGGAAATGACGGAATGGAGTTTTCCTGCTAATTTTTTTTTGTCCCTGTAGCAGTCGATGAGGTTGAGGCATTATCTTTCTCTCTAGGAGGAGGGCATATATTGATTCTTTTATTATTTAATTTCTAATTTGTTGTACAGTTCGACTATTCTATATATAGCAACCAAAGATGCATGTGTAACTTGGGATCATATATTTTTTTTCAAGCGAATGTTGGAATATTTTTCGTAAAATTGAACATGTGAGGGCTTAATCAAATGAAATACATATTACAAAGAAACGTTCTGTAATTAAAATAAAATAACTAAAGTTTTTATTAATTCTGCGACATGTTTGGATTATAAATTATATTTATGAGGATTTTTCTTTAAACTACAAATGAATGTACAAGTATATGAAGTTATGAACCGTGTGATATTTTTTTTGTCCTCTCCTCACTAGCTCTCAGTTATACTCTGTAGTTAAAACAGAGAGAAGACCTTTCTAAATTAGGTATTGAAAATTTGAAATGACAATTAAGACGTAACAAGAATTTGAAGATAGGGGTTCAACGTTATTTTTAAAATATTTTAATAAAAAAATCATCTATAGAACACAAGAATTTAAGGGTGTAAACGGAGTGGATAATGCTGATATAATATCCGTATCCGTTTTTCAATGAGTGGATACGGATACAGATACATATAATAAACATATATTAAAATTTAAAATCAAATCTGTCTTAAACAAATAAATATAAGAATATGACCTTTTTAAATTTTTAATATAAGTTAAACTTGTTGTAAATCAAATTAATTATGATTTATGTGGATGTTCATAAGATTGTTTCCTGATTCTCTCATAAGAATATTTTCTGATTTTCTTGGAAGATTGTTTTTAAGATTGTTATTCTCTTTCTCTATATATTCTTCTCTCCCTCTAATGTAAAGATATACAGACAAGAAAAGCATATGAATAAAAGATAGCCATTGTTATACATTCTTAATATCTTGTTTACTTTCTTTATCTTTAATTTTACAACACGTTATCAGCACGAATTGCTTGAAAGAAGTTGCAAAGTAATCATGTAAGTAATTTGTGTGATTAATTATTATATCTTTCATTAATTTAAATTTTTGATTATATTTGTTTTAGTTTATAAGAATCATTCCTTGAAGTGAATGATGAAATAATAACCTAAAGTTATTATCGAAACTAAAAGTTTATCAAGAACCCGAAGTTCGTATTACTTGAATAGAATAATAACTTGAAGTTATTATTAGAATTATTTATAACCTGAAGTTCTATTATAAATTTTAGTATAAAATTAATATAATAACCAGCAGTTATTATATGCCACTGGATGTTCTATGGTGGCCAATCTGGATGAATAATAACCTGAAGTTATTCTCAATTAAAAACCTGAAGTTTTATTAGAAATTTTCATATAAAATCAATATAATAACTAGAAGTTATTATAGGTCATTGGATGAAAATATAACCCGAAGTTATTTCAAATTAAATTTTACAATTGCGCAGCCAAGCAATTTAATAACCTAAAGTTATATAATATTAACTTGAAGTTATTAATACATTTAAATTTATTTATTTATTTATTCATGCAATTTATGTATTCTTTTATTTATATTTATTTATCTCCTTTTTCATAATATGAAGTTATGATATTAATAACCTGAATTTATGACATTGATGACATTGATAACCTGAAGTTACGACATTGATAACCTGAAGTTATGACATTTATAATTCAAAATTATGGCATTCATTACCCGAAGTTATGACATTCATAACACGAAGTTATGGCATTAATAACATGAAGTTAATGCGTATCTATTTTGTAGTACATATGACAAATCTCACAAAGTTTAAATTTATCTCATTTTTCATTTATCATAACTTGAAGTTATGGTAGTAATAACCTGATGTTGAAAATACATATTAATGAGAAAGAAAAACGTCCTGAAGATGTTGTTTCAGATGTGGGATGATAAATCATTGGTCGCGTACCTGTCATACGCAAAATATTTTGTAGAGCTATATCAAGCCACAATCAAGAAATAAGGGGAAAAATGTGAAAAATAACTTTACTAAATATGACTCCAAAATGAATGCCATATGGATATACATCTTGATGTATCAGATTTTTTCCGTAATGTCAATGAAGAAATATATATTATTACTTAGGGAGAAAATATAGTATTTATATTTATATTTAATAAAAATTTAGTTTACTTTTAAATTTTTTTTATGAAAATAAATTTAATGAATAAAAGTAATTTATTTTTGAATTTTAAAGGAAAATGGCTGACGCAATGATAAGTAATGAAGATCCATGTCTGGTAGACAGTGGAACAACTAATACCATATTGAAAAGTAAGAAATACTTTTCACAATTGCATCTTAGTGAGAATACTATTCACACTATATCTGGCACAAGTAATTTAATAGAAGGCTCTGGAAGAGCTTGTATTTTGTTACCAGAAGGAACAAAATTAATAATAGATGATGCATTATATTCAAGTAGATCAAGAAGAAATCTACTAAGCTTTAAAGATATTCGAAAGAATGGTTATCATATTGAAACTATGAATGAGAAAAATTGCGAGTATCTTCATATCTCATCTATTAAGAATGGCCAGAAGATCATCATTGAAAAGATGCAAGCAATGTCATCTGGATTATATAGTACATATATAAGTAAAATAGAATCAAATATGGTTGCTAACCCGAAGTTAGCCGTTACTAACCAGAAGTTAGTTGATCCAAAATTATTTACATTATGGCATGACAGATTGGGTCATCCAGAAAAAATAATGACGAGGAGAATAATTGAAAGTGCAAATGGGCATCCCCTAAAGGACCTGAAGATCCTATTATCAAAAGATATGACATGCGAAACATGCTCTCTTGGAAAACTAATTATTAGGCCATTTCCAAATAAAATTGGACCTGAAGCTCCTTTATTTTTAGAAAGAATTCAAGGAGATATATGTGGAACTATTACACCTCCATGTGGACCGTTTAGATATTTTATGGTGTTAATTGATGCATCAACAAGCTGGTCACATGTGAGTTTGTTAGCAACAAGAAATGTTGCATTTGCTAGACTATTAGCACAAATTATCCAATTGAGAGCTAATTTTCCAGATTATCAAATCAAAAAAATCCGGCTTGATAATGCAGGTGAGTTCACTTCTCAAACTTTTAATGATTATTGCATGTCTATTGGAATTACTGTAGAACATCCAGTGGCCCATGTTCATATACAAAACGGTCTGGCAGAATCGTTGATTAAAAGATTACAATTAATTGCTAGACCATTACTCATGAGGTCTAGTTTACCGTCTTCCGCATGGGGACATGCCATATTACATGCCATTGCACTAATTAGATTAAGACCAACTGCATATCATAAATTTTTTCCATTACAATTGGTCTCTGGAAGAGAACCAGACTTGTCCCATCTTAAAATTTTTGGTTGTGTTGTGTATGTTCCAATTTCTCCACCACAACGTACAAAAACTAATTGATTATTCCAATAATAACTTTTTTTTTTTATAAAAGGCTTTTTGGGCACGTTTCATTAAAGAAACTGGAAAGATTTGTTACAAACAAAATAAACTGTCTCTCTCATATTGTCTCTAGATGCATACTTCTACCAAAAGCTAGAACAGAGAAAGAATAAAATGCACGATAATATATTACTGGGAGTTCATGAAAATCTAAATCTAGGTACTACTATACTAAGCAAAGCTGTTGTCATTAGAATCAGTCTCTGCAGGGGAAAGGGGCTGGTAGAGCACCATTTGCAAATCATGCTCTTCCTCTGATGCTGCATTGGGATCCCAAACCTGGAGAGGGATGAGGTCGATGTTCTCTGGCAGCCACTCAGTTTGGATGATATCAGTGATGTGTTTCTTGAAATTCCCTGACCAATAAGTAATAAGTGAAATTATTAGTAAAACAATTGTTCTAAATGTTTTTTTTGGGGTTGTCGGGTTAAAGCACATCTCATTTCTCAGTTTCCATAGAGACCAACATAAATCACTAAATATAATCAAAAAAGCTTTTTTGGAGGACCCTGAAAGAGTGGTTGCAAAAGACAAAATATCAGAAATATTGGATCAGTTGGCAAAATGATGGTGGCTTAATCCCATCCAGAACCATATCTGTTGAGTAAGTGGGCACAATAGAAAAAGATGATTGGTGGTTTCTTCATGTTGACAAAAGTGACAAGTAGTGGATCCTGTCCATCCTCGTCTGCTAAGATTTTGTTTAGTGAGAATTCTATTTTTCTCTAGCAACCACATGAATATTTTGATCTTATAGGGTAAAGGGAGAGTCCACCATATCATAGCATTAGGGAGACAGATCCCTCAAAAATTCAGAACCCTGTACAAGGATTGGACAGTGAATAACCCAGATGGTTCCCATTTCCATGCCATACTGTCATGTCCATGAGTAAACAAAACCGAACTAATGAGATTCAATATAGATAACCATTCATATAACGAGACTGGGTCAAATTGCCTCCTAAAGGTAATAGCCCTGCCTTGAGAGTGAACAGCTGCACCAAGAGAAATGTTTTTATTAGAGCACATCTCATATAAGATGGGATATTGCACATTCAAAGCTAATTGATTATTCCAAGTATTAGTCCAGAAATAAGTTAAACTAACTAATGTGCTTTAAAGTCATTCTTGGCGAAAATTCATATAACTTGGTTCTAAACTAAAATATAATAAAGTAAAGAGTAAAGTTTAGAGACACTTGACACGAGAGTTATTTACGGAGTTCGGCATTAACGCCCATGTTTCCGGAGCCCGCGACCTTCAAGATGATACGCTTTTATTTACCTAATGAGAAAGAAGTACAAGGTGGAACCGGTGAACCCTTACAATCTTCTGAAAAGTCACACGGCCTGAGCACGGAATGACGCACGAGCACTAAAGGCTCAAAGATAACAAGGTGAGCAACAAAGACTCAAAAGGTGAGCAACAAAGGTTCAAGTGAATAAGTGAGAAGGTTGATCACGCATGATTACTCTAAGAGTTTGTGTATTGGTTGAATAAGCTTGAGATTAAATATGAATATTGAAGTTCAAGTGCACAAGCAACAATGGTTTTTTTCTAGATTTGAAAATTCGTGTTTTGAAGTTAAAGGTGGCTAGAGTGATAATCCAAATCCAAATTTTTGATTCTATTTATAGCGAGCTGATCAGAATGAAGTAATTTGGTCTTAACCGTTATAACGGTTGGCCAACTTATGGTGGGTTTGGATGCAGTTAACCCCAACGGGTGGTTAAATGTTGCAACGGTTGGCCACTGAAAGTTTAGGGGTGCCAACCGATTTATAACTTTACGGGGACCGTTGTCTTGATTTAATCCATGGTACAACATGTTAATTAAACGGTAGGCGTTACTTAGGTCAATCTCATGCTTATTTTATCAATTTTATAGATTATTAATCCTAATTTTGAGATGATGCTTTTGGTGTCCAATGCTTAGTGTTTAATGACTACATCCTTGATAAGTATAGTAATTGTTCATTCATCCGTGTGTATTGTATTTTTTACAAATCTAGTCAAACATATTGTCACACCCCGCGGCCACGGGTTGTAACAGTCTCCCGCCGTAAGCATACAACGCCGTGTATACTTACAAGGCTATTCAAATCTTACTCAACAATTCAACAGATAATAATATAAACTAAGTTTATAGATACACAAATCAGAGTACACAGTCTGGTCAGAATATAATACAACATAAGTATCTCATCCGGATACCAACCATAAGGCCTACCCTAAATCTATACAACAAAACATATCTAGGGTTATCAAGTGGTAAGCTACTAAGGCCTACTACTCTCGTGCCTCTCCGGAATCAGTCGCACCAGTACCTGTAAAATAACCGGGAGGGTGGGGGTGAGAATAAATTCTCAGTGCGAATTTTGCCACAGTTTAGACTATTGGACTTGCAATCAAACTCTATATTCAACAATGAAACCCAAACAATAACAGTTCAAACAGATATATATAATCATAAATAACAGAATACCAATGCTCGACAACAGTTTAATCAACCTGAAACACAGTTTACGGAATTTCCAAGATGAATTTCAAACACAACATATATTTTGGCTTAACTCAATTTAATAACTCAATTCAATAGGGCTTGTAGCAATTACAGATGTTCTTTCGAGCTGAACCCTTATCAAACCCACATCTGTAGGGTTACTGACACCTACAGATGGCCAACCGCTGGACCCTTTATCTGACACCCATCTGCAATCGCTTGGCTTAACATTTTATTAAGGTCTGGTTTGAATCATATAAAGAAAATCCTCTCTAGAATCATTCCAATAGTCGTAATATTCAATTGACATTTCAAATGCATTAACACGTAGGAGAATGCCACCGAGCCATAGACGTTACACATGTCACCCACGATTTCCAATCACATCTCGTAACATAATCACCCTCCCTCGTCCCAACCGGTACTGGGAATATCGAGGGCCGTTCACCTAAGGCCATTAGGATCCTGGGAATCCAAGTCAGCATACAGCCCGACTTGGCAAATTCATTGGATCCAAGTGCTTAACTTCGTAAATCCATTCACATACATATCAAATCAAATCGTTCGTGGTGACTTTCAATCAAGATCAGATCACAATAGATCAACATAACCTATAACCATACCAGCATGCAAATCATTCAATTCAGATCAATTCGAGTTTAATTTGATTGGGCTATGCAAATGCTCTACACAATTCAATGATGCAATCAATGATATTCAACATGACAAACGAATACACAGTTTAATTCCTGAAAATAAAGTATCAAACAAGTCCAAGAATCCCGCACCTTAGTATGACGAGCGTACCGCTTAATTTAAGGATCGGGTGTCTCGAATTGTCTCGCGATATCTTGCTCGACCGAGCCTACACCTATATTATACGTTTACTTGGTTTAATTCGGGTTCAGTGGTCTATACGTTTACTTAGGGTTTGTACAGTCCCAAATCAATTCTTTTCGGTTCCTTCTTTCTTATTAAAAATCTCATATAGCGGTGCACAAATGCATCTAGGCCCTCTAGCCATATACCATTTCACTTTGGTAACAATAAATCACCGTTTCACTACTTTGGTTCTCGGATCAATTCAATTTACCGATTGGTTAAACCCTAATTTGGTCAAAACCTCAAATTAACCGTTAAACGTTCTAAAAATTCAAGATCAAAAGGTAACCTTACCGATTATAAGTCTAATCAGTTGGATTAAACTAGTCAATTCACGATTATACTCAATTTGGGTTTTGGCACGAAACCCTAGAAATCAGAATTCACAAATCGAAGGAAATCGGGAAAAAGATTGACAAATAAACAAGCAAGGAGTGTAGAGGAACTAGTCCTCGAGTAATTCGAACACAAATCTCGAGTTTAAAACGAAAACCAGAGAAATCGAGAAATCGAGAAATCGTAGATTTTAGAGAGAAACAAAAAGAGAAAATAATACCGAATAGGAGAGTTAGAAGAGATCCACGGGCGTTTACTCGGTTCTGGTTTTGATTTCTCGCAACAATCGGGGGTTTGAGAGGAATGGGAAACTCTCTCGCTCTTTTTCTTCTCTCTTGGCAGAAATTTCACTTAAAATGGTAAATGAATGAAGTGGGAGAGAGAGAGAGAGAGCAGGAATTATGCAAATAAGCCCTTGGAATCACCCAGTGCGGATCACTCACCCGCACTGGATCTGAGTGCGGACGACAGTTTGTAGGTCCTTCCAGCACTTTCCAGTGCAAAAATCGGTGTCGGTGCAGGTCCTCCACCCGCAGTGCGGGTCACTTCACCCGCACTCAGCACTTAGTCAGTTTTCAGCATGAATTTTAACACATAAATCACCCGCAGTCAGAACTTAGTAGATTTTTGGAATGAATTTTAACACAGAAATCACCCGCAGTGCGGGTGGCTTCACCCGCAGTCAGAACTTAGTAGATTTTTGGAATGAATTTTAACACAGAAATCACCTGCAGTGCGGGTGGCTTCACCCGCAGTGCGGGTCACTTCACCCGCACTCAGAACTTAGTAGATTTTTGGCAGAATTTCAGAAAAAGTCCGAGCGTAATGCGGACGCACTGACCTGCAGTGCGGGTGGCCTCACCCGCACTCAGTACTTAGCCAATTTCAGTTGAACACAGAAAATCATGAGTGCGGCCGCACCCACCCGCAGTGCGGGTGGCCTCACCCGCACTCACAGAAATTTCAAAGGCAATTTAAGGAAAACAGAAGTCAGTGCGGGTCAGTCACCCACAGTCACCTACCAGTGCGGACGCAATGAGCCTGTAAATTCTCAAATTCTCGAAATTTCGACGCGGTTTCGATTCACACTTAACTTACTTAATTAGAGGAACCTAAATTAAGGTTTTAACTTCCATTTTGTTAGCACAATTAACTTGATTCTTGCTTTTAATTCATTTGAATTTAATTGTAAAAATTTCGTAACGTAACATTTCTCCCCCCCTTAGAATAAAGTTCAGTCCTCTGAACTAAATTGCGTACCTGAGTCGTTGAATAGTTCCGGATACTTCTCACGTATGCTTTCCTCATGTTCCCACGTCGCTTCCTTAGTCGAATGGCGTCCCCATTTGACCAGAACAAGTTTGATCGCCTTGCTCCGAAGTTGCTGTTCTTTTCGGTCCAATATCTGCATTGGCTCTTCTTGATAGGACAAGTCATCTTGGACATGCAAGTCGGAGTGATCAATGCAATGAGATGGATCTCGTACGTACCGGCGTAATTGTGACACATGAAACACCGGATGAACCCGGTCCAATGCTGGTGGTAATGCAAGCTCATATGCCACCGGTCCCATTCGTCTCATAATCTGAAACGGTCTGATATATCTAGGACTCAACTTGCCTGATACGCCAAATCGGTGTACACCCCTGACAGGTGAAACTCGAAGCCATACGTGATCCCCTTCTTGAAATTCCAACGGTCTTCGATGCACATCCGCATATTTCTTTTGTCGCTCTTGGGCCAACTTAAGCTGACTCAAAACGACTTTCATCTTTTCGGCAATATCTTCTAACATTTGAGGCCCGGTAGGTGAGTACGTACCTGCGGGTCCCCACCACAGCGGTGTGCGACACTGCTGTCCTGTAAGTGCTTCTTGTGGTGACATTCCGATACTCGAATGGTAGCTATTGTTGTACGCGAACTCTACCAAGTACAAATGGTTGATCCAGGATTCTCGGAAACTTAAAGCACAGGACCGAAGCATGTCTTCCAATGTCTGTATCGTTCGCTCAGATTGACCATCGGTTTGCGGATGATGGGCTGTACTAAATCTCAATTTCGTGCCCATGGCTTCTTGAAAGCTTTTCCAAAAGTGAGAGGTAAATTGGGTGTCTCGATCAGAGACAATGTTTCGCGAACATCAGTGGTATTTAAACTGGTATTGCAAGAACAGATCAGCCAACTCTCTTCCGGATGTCTCGATCCGAAGTGGAATGAAGTGTGCAATCTTCGTCAGCCTATCCATTATAACCCATATGGCATCGTATCTTCTGACGGTTCTCGGAAATCCAGTCACGAAGTCCATAGTGATCGACTCGAATTTCCGTGTGGGTATCTCAAGAGGTCTTAGTAATCCTGCCCTCTTTCGTCTGTCTGCTTTGACTTGTTGACAGATCTGACACTTCTCAACATAATTTTGCATGTTTCTTTTCATCTTTGGCCACCAGAAATGTCGCTTTAGATCTTGGTACATCTTGACTTCACCAGGGTGAATGGTATACCCCGAGTCATGTGCTTCTGACAGAATTAGATTCTTCAGACCGGAGTCATTCGGAACGCATATGCGGTCATGAAACCGCAGAATACCATCTTCGTGGAGTTGGAATGGTGAGTTTGCATTTGACTCGAAATGTTGTCGAAACTGCTGGCACTTTGGGTCCTCTTGTTGTGCTGCTCGAATCTGCTCGTGTAATTCTGGTCGAACCTCGACCGCAGCCAAGATAATCGAGGCAACTGTAGATGTACCTGCACTATTGCTATCTCCAATTAATCGAGATGAGGTTTCCAATGCAAACTCCCGAGATGCGCTTACATGCAGATTCATTCTTCTCATTTCCTCGAGAAGGTGTGTTTCGCTGGTGATAATCGATGCCAGATTGATCTGACTCTTCCCGCTCAACGCATCAGCTACCACGTTTGCCTTTCCTGCATGATACTGGATATCCAGCAGTCAGAACTTAGTAGATTTTTGGAATGAATTTTAACACAGAAATCACCCGCAGTCAGGACTTAGTAGATTTTTGGAATGAATTTTAACACAGAAATCACCCGCAGTGCGGGTGGCTTCACCCGCAGTGCGGGTCACTTCACCCGCACTCAGAACTTAGTAGATTTTTGGCAGAATTTCAGAAAAAGTCCGAGCGTAATGCGGACGCACTGACCCGCAGTGCGGGTGGCCTCACCCGCACTCAGTACTTAGCCAATTTCAGTTCAACACAGAAAATCATGAGTGCGGCCGCACCCACCCGCAGTGCGGGTGGCCTCACCCGCACTCACAGAAATTTCAAAGGCAATTTAAGGAAAACAGAAGTCAGTGCGGGTCAGTCACCCGCAGTCACCTACCAGTGCGGACGCAGTGAGCCTGTAAAGTCTCAAATTCTCGAAATTTCGACGCGGTTTCGATTCACACTTAACTTACTTAATTAGAGGAACCTAAATTAAGGTTTTAACTTCCATTTTGTTAGCACAATTAACTTGATTCTTGCTTTTAATTCATTTGAATTTAATTGTAAAAATTTCGTAACGTAACACATATAAGTAGATTATGGCACAATCCAATAACGTAATCCAGCGTGAAAACCACTTCACCCATGTGGAAAGCTATGTTGATATCCAACAACTTTTGAAAAGGAAAGTGGGTTTGGGTAAGCTTCAGTGTAACCCACTTTGCTCCTTGGATGTATCAGATATCCGCTTCGTTTAGTATTAATCAAATATAAACGTATCTCCGTATCTGTATCTGACATTGTTTGTCATATGTAACAAATTATCCAGATCCAGATACAAATACTATCAGCTCCGTGTAATTTGAATTCAGATTCGGATTGTAAGCGAATATGGAGCAGATTCGAACTAGATAATCCGAATCCATTTACACCCCTACACAATATAATAAGATTCTTTACTATTTGATTTTATAAAAATACAATAATATCTAAAATTGGTAAAATATCATGTCTATCAAAATCAAACTAAAAAATATATATAATATTCATATATTTTAATATTTAATTTTAACTTATTATTTTCCAAAAAAATAAAATTGAGTAATAATTTCATCCGAAATAATTTTATTAGCAGTCTTTTTCTCAATATAAACAAGTACGTCTCATAATCAGATTTTTTTTTGTTAAATAGAGAAAATAAAGAAGACAATAGACACTAGTTGTGTGAGGTGAATATTCTAAGCAAGGGTATTTATTGAGGAACCAAATATGGGGTAAAAAATTTCAGCCCCTAGAGTCACTGTCGGTGGGTCCGAGGTGGACCCCAGATCAAATATTTAAATGTTAAAATTATTTCCGGCCCCAATCTGTAGTGGCTCTAGGGGCAGAAATTTCATGTATTTCGGGGAGCAGGTGATCTCGTTTCATTTATTGAAGCAGTGATATTAGAACAAGACGTTAATTTTGTTGCTCAATACATTAATATTTATTAGTTTGAAATTGATAAGGCCCCTCAAGTATATAAATTTTCTTAAATTTATTTCTTTCATTAGCAGGATAATATGATAATTTGAGGCATTTACATGATTAATTCTCTCCCATATTTAAATGATTCAACAGAACTTTGTAAAAGTAGTTCTTGATTAATATTTATCACATTTGCAAATAATTCTAGGCGCATTTTCGAACTAGTTGCTCCTTTTTCTAATCACTTTACAAATTACAGCATGAAGGTGTCCCTTGCTTTTTATCCTTAAGCGAGGGCTCAAATTTCAGCGAAAGGATTTTGTTTTATTTTAAATCTTTTTCTTTTATCTTCCGATTCCAATTTTATCTAAGAGCTTTCTAAATTTTAACAATTGCCTTTTTTACACAGGCAAATCACTCGCTTTGAAAATTGGAACTTTATTTGAAAATGAAGCGGCAATTTTATTTTCAAAATTTTAGAATGAAGTCTTTACAGTTATTATATTATTATATATTAGGGGGTTAATGCGTGAAAGAAAAATTATGTTAAATTTTAAGATATACGATTATCTTTTTTGAGAGAATTTCCGGTGTGCTCATACAATTTCCGAAATAGCCAATTTTTTCATAAAAACATCACATATAATATCCAATATATCCATCAAAATTTAATATTTTTTTCTTCTATCTCATTTTATGTATTTACGTTTTTATTGAAATATGTTTAAAATTAAATAGACAATTAGTTATACCCTCTTTAAGTTAAAGGTCCCTACGATTGAGTACAAACTGATACCGTCAATGGAGGTGGGGGCAAATATAGAATTTGTTAACCAACTAGCAACTTATTAGAAGCGGTGTTAATATAGATCCACAAACCTATACAGCCCTGTTAGGTTCTACAATTTTAAACCGATACATAATGTAATATTTACATAATGTCATTGTTCTTTACTATTTTAGTCACGTCAGTTTTTTTTTTGTTAAAAACAAATTCGACAGTAGGTACGTGCTTTCTATGAAAAGGGACTAATTACGGCTCCCACCGAAATTGAAGAATTGAAGTCACCGAAACTTTCAAAGTTTTTTTTGTTTTTTTTTTTGCTTGAAACACGCCCGTAGGCAAAATTTTCAAAGTTTCAATATGAACATTCCATCAATTAAAGTGCTTAAAAAGTAGCCGCAAGATAGGACCTTACCACCAAATATGGAGTGGTCCCACATATCCGTAGAGAAACTATAGAAATACAAGCATTTCTATTATTCACAAAGATATCTCTAAATAGGTGCCACACAATCAAAAAAGAAAACATACGTGTGCTAGATGATCTGAGCTTTTGGGCAAGGAATAAAGGAGTTCGGCTCCTTTGCAAAACCTCCTTGAAGCATACATGATACATCACGTGCTACTAGTTTCAAATCTGATAGTCAAAGTCAAATCAGACATGCATGATATTAGAAAACCATTCAAAATAAATCAATTTATTATTTGGTAATGCACTTAGATATTCCATTAAAACACATGTTTTATTTATTCTTTCTGTCAAATCAAATCTTAACCAAATTTCAAAAGATTGGATAATTTTACAAGTAAAGGTTGTATTTGGTAAACTCTTGTTACTGGGGAAAAATTTCTAGAGATGCGCGCATACCCTATTACTTAACATACATTTTTGTTGCATGTGAAAATGAAATATTGTTTTTATTATTTTTTCTTTTCGGATTACAAATTAAGACCTTAGGCATGTGAAAATGGAATATTGAACGTGATCAGCTTGAGAAGTGAATTCAAACAAACAACCTTCATAAAAAAAAATTATATATTCAGCGTGACCTGTGAATAGGGGTGTCAACGGGTACGGTACGGGTCGGGTGAAGACATTTTCATACTCATACTCATTAAAATTGACCTTATCCATACCCTACCCATACCTATTAAAAATGATCTTACCCTACCCTACCCTTACCCGTTAATATTATCGGGTAACTGTCACACCCCTGTGGCCACGGGTCGCAACAGCCCCCCGCCGTAAGCATACAACGCCGTGTATGCTTACAGGGCAATAAACAGTTCAAACAAAACAACAAGCAAATAATACAACAATCTGGACACAGTTTGGACACAGTCTGAACAGAAAATAATATAATCAGAGTACACAGTCTGGACAGAAAATAACACAACAAAAGTATCTCATCCGGATACCAACCATGAGGCCTACCCTAAATCTATACAACAAACATATCTAGGGTCATGTAATGATAAGCTACTAAGGCCTACTACTCTCGTGCCTCTCCGGAATCAGTCGCACCAGTACCTGTAAAGTAACCCGAAGGGTGGGGGTGAGAATAAATTCTCAGTGCGAAATTTGCCATAGTTAGATTATTGGACTTGCAATCAAACTCCACATTAAAAAATGAAACCCCAACCAAAACAGTTCAAACAGATATATATTCATAAATAACAGAATGCCAATGCTCGACAACAATTAATCCAATTTGAACCACAGTTAACGGAATTTCCAAGATGAATTTCAAACACAACACATATTTGGCTTAACTCGACTCATTAGGGCTTGTAGCAACTACAGATGTTCTTTCGAGTTGGACCCTTTATCAAACCCTCGTCTGTAGGGTTACTGACACCTACAGACGCTCCACCGAGCTGGACCCTTTATCTGACACCCATCTGTAATCGCTTGGCTTACCAGTTATTAAGGTCTGGTTCAAGTCACATAAAGAAAATTCTCTTTAGAATCGTTTCCAATATTAGCAATATTCAATTGACCGTCCAAATGCATTAACACGTAGGAGAATGCGACCGAGCCACAGACGTTTCACACTAGTCACCCACGATTCCAATCACACATCATAACATAATCACCCTCCCTCGTCCCAACCGGTACTGGAAAACATTGAGGGCCGTTCACCTAAGGCCATTAGGATCCTCGGAATCAAAGCCAGCATACAGCCCGACTTTGCAAATTCATTGGATCCAAGTGCTTAACTTCGTAAATCCATTCATATATATATCAAATCGTGGTGACTTTCAATCAAATAAGATTGATATCTCCATATTATGTCTAAATTACAGCCCTGATTTACACTAAAACCTATGCTTTAAAGCCTATAAGTGTGGACGTTTTACTTATATTTCGATGAAATGTGGTACTGCTATGCTTTGTTTGGTATTTTGCAGGAAAAATGGCGAAAAACTGGATCTGACAATTTTTCATACGGCCCCGTATGACATTCCCTACGGGTCGTACAAGATCTGCCCAACCACACAGAAGGTTTCCACAACAGAGGCACAAAGTCTCCAAGACAAAGCACAGGCATACGGCCCGTACGGGGTCCCCTACGGGCCGTAGGACGCTAATTCGGAAAATCCAGCTGGAATCTGAAATGAGCATAATTTAAGGAGGCCGAAAAGGAAGCCTCTTGGGACGTGATCTGGGGCATTAAATGAGATATTTCCTCACCAAAAAAAGGAGGATTCACCACTGGAACTGGGAGGACTTTTCTTGGAGCAAAAGACAAGAGGAGGAGAAGTGAAAAACGCGAGTTTGCAACGGATCTTTGGATTTTCCACTGTTTTGTTATGAACTCTTTTATTTCTTGTTATTTGTGTTATCTTGTGAACATGAGTAGCTAATTTACTTTGTTTCTAGGGTTAAGATGTAGTTTCTAGTTTGGTTTTGTTTGCATGCTACTTGGATTTTGTGTTGAATGCTTTGTTTTTACCTTGTTGAGTAGTATTTTTATTGCTTTATTTGTGCTTGCTTGAATCGATTAGTCATCCCATTAGATGAATGCGCACATCTAAGTGTTAGGAGCCAAGTCCATGACATTTAATCCAACCGAATAAAGTATATGAAGTAGGGTGAAACCAATGAGTACCCGAAAGGTGAAACTTTCCTTGAGGCGAAAGTCCTCGGATACTTTTAGTAAACCAACAAGTAACTTGGATAAATTAGGCCAAAATGCGAAAGTTGAGGTTTAACGCATCTAAGAAGGAAGTATTTGAGTTCGGTAATCGGGTACTAGGCCAAAGTGCGAAAGTTGAGGTTAGGTATCTAGATCTGGTCGATAGAAACCCTAAACATTAGCATCAACGCAGAAAACAGTAGCTGCAGCATTAACTCGGGGTCCCTTACGGGCCGTACGGGAATCCGTACAGGCCGTATGCCTCGGGGCTGAACAGAAATGAAATCCGAACCCTGGAAACGCCTTTTTATCAATTGGAAACAACTTTAATTCAATTTATTGTCTTTTAAACTTGTCATAAATCATTAGAATTGTTAGAACTGAACCAAACCAATTTCTCTCACTTCTAGAATCTCAAGTAATTTTAAGACGAGTCCGGTCATTTTCTTCCGTCCCTGTGGATCGATACCTGAGCATACTCATCGATAGGATAGTACACTTGCTATCCGATTTGACAGAGTATAACAAAGGTTCAAAAGGTATAGCTTGCTATACCGAAACTTTGTAAGCATATATTCTGTGCGGACAAATATCATAATAGATCGACACAACCTACAACCATACCAGCATGCAAATCACTCAAGTCACATCAATTCGAGTTTAATTTGATTGGGCTATGCAAATGCTTTACACAATTCAATGATGCAATCAATCAGATATTCAACATGACAAACGAATACACAGTTTAATTCCTGAAAATAAAGAATCAAACAAGTCCAAGAATCCCGTACCTGATTACGACGAGCGTACCGCGTACTTATGCATCAGACGTCTCGAAGTGTCCGGCAAGGTCTTGCTCGACCGAGTCTACGCCTATATTACACATATACTTGGTTTAACCTTGGTTCACCATCGAGAGGTTTACTCGAGTTATATTAGGGCTTATATATATTCCTTAACCAATTCCTATGCTTTGGTACCGATTCTTTTGATTCCTCTTTTCTTACTAAAAATCTCACACACTTTCATCTAGGTCCTCTCGACCATATAACTCTTAATTTGGTAACACTTCACTTATCGGTTCACTATTTTGGTTCTCGTAACAATTCGATTTACCGATTAGTTAAACCCTAATTTGGTCAAAACCTCAAATTAACCGTTAAACGTTCTAGAAATTCAAGATCAAGAGGTAACCCTACCGATTACAAGTCTAATCGGTCGGATTAAACAAATCAATTCACGACTATGCCCAATTTCAGTTTTGGCACGAAAACCCTAAAATCGAAATCCAAAATCGAGATGAAATCGGGAAAGAATCCGCAAACAAACGGTCAAAGAAGCTCAAGGAGCTAGTCTACAAGCAATTCGAATACAAATCTCGAGTTTAAAATGAAAATCTGAGAAATCGAGAAATCTGAGTTTTTTAAGAGAGAGAAGGAAAGAAAGGAATACCGAATTAGAAGGTTAGGAGAGATCTACGGTCAATTTCTCGGCTCTGCCTTCGATTTCTCGAGTTTTAGCGTGATTTGGCGTCACTTGGAGCTCTCTCTCTCTCCTTGGCTTAATCACACTTAAAAATGGGGAAATGGGGCTGTGGGAAGAGAGAGAAGATTCAATTTGAGTTTTAGGGTTAAAATTACCTTGAGTGTGGACGTACCCATCCGCAGTGCGGGTGCCTTCACCCGCACTCAGCACTTAGTCGGTTTTCAGAAAATGAAATTTAACACAGAAATCTCCGAGTGCGGACGCACTCATTCGTAGTGCGGGTGAAGTTTTCGACATAATTTCAGAAAAAGTCCGAGCCTAATGCAGACGCACCCACCCGCAGTGCGGGTCAACCCATCCGCACTCAGCACTTAGCCGATTTCAGGAATTTCAGTTCAACACAGAAACTTCATGAGTGCGGACGCACCCACCAGCAGTGCGGGTCAACCCATCCGCACTCAGCACTTGGAAGATTTCAGAGAATTCAGTTCAACACAGAAAATCATGAGTACGGACGCACCCACCCGCAGTGCGGGTCAACCATCCGCACTCGCACCGAATTTCAAAAAATAATCAAAGGAAAATAGAGGCCAGTGTGGGTCAGCCACCCGCACTCACCACCAGTGCGGACGCACTGGGCCTATAATGGTTCAGAACTTTAAAATTGCGACGCGGTATTGATTCACACTTAACTTACTTATTTAGAGGAACCTTAATTAAGGTTTAAACTTCCATTTTGTTAGCATGATTTTCGATTCTTGCTTTTAAATCATTTGAAATTAATTGTTAAAATTTCGTAACGTAATAGTAACGAAACGGTAGCGGGTGAATAACAGATAATACTAGTACAATAATTAGTTTTATTATATTTTACAAATTAAACATCAAAAAATCATTCATTTTAACACATATATAAGTGCATTTCTAATAAAAAATAAAATAAATGTGCAATGAATTCCAGCTAAATTATTTTTTATAAAGATTAAAAATTCAAAAACACGAATATACATTTAAGTGGGTTGGAAATTGAATTGAATATATATTTGGATTTTATAATTACCCTATCGGGTAATGGGTACGAAATAGTCATTACCCATACTCCTATCTATTTATTTAACGAAAAACAATTCTTACCCATACCCATACCCATACCCAATAAGTTAACGAACAAAAAAAAATTATCCATACCCGCTTTATCGAAGACGATACGGGTCGGGTAAACGGCTAAAAAGGTACCATTGACACCCCTACCTGTGAATTGAGACCTTGTACTGGTTACATATATTATTTCTGCCACAAAAAATCCAACTACGTGCTAGTAAGTGTTCGAACTAGTGTTATAAAATGCGATTTCTATGCGGTATGCGGAAGGCCATCGCATTCCGCATATACGGTATACGGCCACATATGCAGATTTTTATGCGGATTTATATATGCGAATTTTCAAATAAAAATTCATATATATTTGGAAGCATAATCTCACAACAGGAATAATAACACACATGTTTATAGAACTATTTTATATCCATTATTCTCTAATATAAAAGCAACATACATATATAAGAATACACAACAACAAGATCATATGTGATATATGCGGTTCATAAGTGGTTCATATGCGGTTCATATGCGGATCATATGCGGATCATATGCGGTATGAGGTCAAAATTATGCGGCCGCATATGCGGAACCGCATATTACTTTTCTATGCGGTTTGGAACTGCATACGCATATGCGGTCGCATTTTGTTACACTGGTTCGAACAATGCTCAAAGTATACTTACAAAAATGGAAAATTGTGATGTATACCCTTGAGATTTTTTGAAATTACATATTTCCTTCTCCAAAATTTATAATATCACATTTGTCCTTCTAAATTTAAAAAACTTACAAATTAACCCAATGATTTATCTTTTTTATTAAAATACATTTTTATTTTATAAAGTATCAATTTTATATTTTATTAAAAAATAAAAAATTGATAGTTTAATTAAGAAAGAATATTAATTATTAAGTTTTCAAATTAACTAATTGTAAAGACAAATATTATATTTTCTTATTTGCGGCGTGCACAAATACTCTTACATGCCAATGTGTATGCATCTTAAGTAAAGAAATAAACTATTTATGAGAAACCAACCAATTAGAAAAGTTGTGAGATTTTGAAATTAAAAATAAATATAATATTATGAATTTTTGAGAAAAATATGTAATTTTTTTTTTTTTGAAAGATATACAAAAAAATTCTCCTACAAAATTATCGACTAGCGGCCTAGGCGCCTAGCAATTGTAGCAAGCTGCTCAGTCTCCAATATCCATATCCATATATAACGTCGTGTTGTCCACTTGTCCTGTTGTCAATTAAATAATGAAAATCAAATTTTCTCATTCTTTCAAACCTTTGACCGTTTAATCTGTGCTTCTATTTCCGAGAGCCACACCGCTAATTAAGCATCATCTCTCCTACTTAAGTATATATATACACACACCACTCCTCAAAAACCAACACCAAAACAACAAAATCTCCAAGTAATAGCCTTCTCCGCTCTCTAAACAACATAACGAGAAAACAACAAAGAAAAAAAAGATGGTTTGGAGGAGGAAGGAGAGAGACACCTCACTGCACTACACACGCCTAAGCGATGAAAATGGATGCAAGAAAAAAGTACCAAAAGCTTATGTCCCTGTTCTTGTAGGCGGCGACACGGCAGAGGATGAGGAAAAGAGGTTTTTTGTTCACATCAAGTTGTTAAAGGAACCGTTAATAGCCACACTGCTTGAGCAAGCGGCCGAGCAATTCGGCTACCAAGAAGGCGTGCTGAGAGTCCCTTGTGATGCTCGTTCTTTTCACCATACAATTGATTTAATCTCTTGAGGAAGATAACAAAGATTTGGAGTTAATTTTGTGGGATTTAGAGACGTCTAATTACAATAATTAAGTTGGACATACGTGCATTATGATTATGATATCAAATACTGTCACAAGATTACATTTATGTAATGATTAAAATATGCCAAACAATGTGATTAATTAAGTCATGACATTATACGTATTTAAATAAGGTTTTGGATACGAATACATATAGAATAATGTTAATCAATTATAATTGTTAATGGACCGATTATAGTTGATTAAAATAATAGCAGTAATAAATTTAGGCAAACTTGTCTCACAAGTTTTAGCTAGGCAAACTTGTCTCACAAGTTTTAGCTAGGCAAACTTGTCTCACAAGTTTTAGCTAGGCAAACTTGTCTCACAAGTTTTGCACTGCTATAAAAGGGCTGGGTCTCAACAACCTTGAAATCATCATGATCATTCTCCACTGTCTTGCTCCATAAAAGACAAGACATTATGCCTTCAATTCGTGAGACAGAAACAAGTAAGAGAGAGTTCAAGAGTTGTGGAAGGACTCGCTAGCCAAGTAATTTTGTAGGTTGAGCGTGCGAGCAAGTCAATCAAGCCATATACATCGATTCCTTTGATATTGCTTGAGAGGCAATAGACGGAAGGCCATAAAGATGGAAAGTAAGTAATTTCCGCTGTGCTTATTTAATTCTTACATAGATCTAGGTTAAGGTTTTAAGTAAATTAGAAAAACCTGACCTTGGGCCAACATGTGGTATCAAAGCCACTTATGTAAGAATTGCAGTTTTTATTAATTGATCTAGAGAAAGCTTTGTCTTCTTTTAATTTCATTTTTAATTGCTTTCTATTTTTCATATCGAATTTAATTGTTGCAAAAGGAATTGTTAAAATTTTGCTTTAATCGATTTTTCATGCGGTTTTGAATTAAAATCTTGAATTTGAATCCATCCTTGCGCTTCGTGCGATCTTGGAGAAGTTTTTTATTTGAGATTTTAATTTTTAATTTGCATAATTTATTGATTTGAGTGAATAAATACGAAAGTGCCCTGATCTGCTTTCAAAAGGATTAATTATGCAACAATTGAAGGTTTTAAATTCGAATTAGAGAAAGTAATTTAGGTTTGAATTTTCGGATCTGGTTATAAAGAATTAATTTGAGGAAGTTATCTTGAAACGGACAGAACCAATAAAAAAAAAGGTTCTTTTTTGTTAACTCTCAAATTTTGTTTTCTCTCGATTCCAGATCTAAAAAATTTGTTAACTCTAGATTATTTTTTCCGGTTACCAGACCTTAGGAGTAGTTGTAAGTAATTGTAATTTAGGTTGTAATAATTATAATTACTATAATTACTATGTATTATGCTACAATTAGCTTAATTATTAGGATTTATATATTATTTAAAATTGACATTAATGCTAATTAAGGGTATAATACTAAATTCTGAATTTGATCACAATTAATGCTAATTATGGCATAAAATTATTTAGTATTTTCTAAATAAATTATTGAAGCATTTCTAAAAGGTAATCATTGTAGAAATTGCTAAAGTTCTACTAAAACCTAATAATTATTTTGATGAATATAGTTGACATATAAAATTAGTATATTCTAATTTAAAAGTGCTATAAGATGCTGTATTCTATTTAGGACGAGTAGATTCTATAGGTACGTCCTAGATTAGGTTTTAGACATAATTTTGGAACCTAACTAAAGGCGTTTAGGTATACATGTATTGTTTTCGAATGAGTCAAGCATTGATGTTCGCAAACGAACCATTCTGTGTAAGACAATTGCAAGGATGACTCATGACAAGTTGAAATGACGTGCTGACAATGGACGTGGGTGTTAGCTTTCCCAAAGGAGGGTTGGCGCCTGCTAAGTTGTTTGGTGCATAAAGGTAGTATATAAAAATAAGTTGCAACACACATGGACTAGCGATGTCTAGAAAAGCATCGGGGGCTTGGAACATAAGCGATCCGTCTGTGATCCTCCTCCCCCCGTTGACTGGCCTAGTCGTTAGTTCATGGATATGTTAATTTGACCCAAAGGTTGATTGACAAAAAGGTTATATGTTTGTACTTTATTCACTACGCCAGAGTGCCTGAAGGTAATGATTGCACCCAAAGGTGTTTCATTACTAAATGCTGTTTTGGCTAAAGATTTAATGGAGCAAATAGTTTTTACATAGGCCTTTAGATAGATTTTAGAATTATGATTAAGGATCAAATCGTGACGCATCGTATCTAAATTATTTCCTTGTTCTTGAATTTTCAGATCTAAACATAATGTCAAATCTAAGTCAGATTAAGCCCCTCATGGGGAACAATTTCAAACAGTGGGAGGAAAAGCTGAAATTAGTCTTAGGGATCATGCAATTGGACACTGCACTGAGATTTGATTGCCCCAAGCCTGATAAAGAAGGTGAGGAAACTCCCCAAAAGAAGGCTGATATTGAAAAATGGGAGCATTCAGATCGCATGTGCATAATGGTGATGAAGCAAACGATCCATGAGACTTTTCGAGGCATAATACCTGATACAGAAACCGGCGCTAAAAATTACCTTAAGGCTCTTGAAGAGAAATTCACAAAGAGTAAAAAGACTGAAGTTAGTACATTTTTTGTGAAGTTGGCAACAATAAAATACAAGGGAAAAGAAGGGGTTAGAGAGCATGTTATTGAGATGACAAGACTGCAACGTGCCTTGAAAGGGCATAATTATGACATCTCTGATGAGGTTCTCATTGAGTTCATTTTTCTGTCTCTCCCGTCTAACTTTAGTCAATTCAAGTTGACTTATAATTGTCAAAGAGAGACGTGGACACTACCTGAGTTTGAGGCTCAGTTGGTGCAGGAGGAAGAGAGACAGAAAATGACTAAGGGAGAAAGTGCTCATGTAGTAACATCTAATCCTAAGGGTAAAGGCAAGAAGCGTAAGTTTACTGCCAAGGAAAAGGAACCCACCAAGGCAGCTGCAGACAAAGATGCAAAGAAGAACAAAAATGATACTTCTGATAATTCAGAAGAAAGGACATGCTTCTTCTGTAAAGCACCTGGGCATACAAAGAAATTCTGCACCAACTATCATCCATGGTTGGCAAAGAAAGGTATGTCTCTTGCTTTAGTTTGTTATGAAGTTAATTTAAGTTATGTATCAAGATATACTTGGTGGATAGATTCAGGTGCAACGTCTAACATCAGTATATCGATGCAGGGTTGCTTAAGCCATCGCAAGCTAAGTGAGGCGGAGCGCTACGTTTACGTAGGAAATGGCAGCAAAGTAGAAGTGAAAAGCATAGGAAAATTTAGATTATTATGTAGGACATGATTTTATTTAAGTTTTGATGCTTTTGTGGTTCCATCCTTCAGAAGGAACCTAATTTCTGTATCTTATTTGGACAAAAATGGTTATGTATGTTCATTTAGTAATGGAAATTTCAGTTTGTGTCAAAATTCTAAGCTTCTTGCTTCTGGTATCCTGTCTTCTTATGATAATCTTTATTTTCTAGATATAGACACTTCACATTCAGAGGCACTGCATATAGATAATAGAAAACGTAAATTAACTTGCGAGAAATCAGCAACATTATGGCACAAGCGATTAGGACATATCTCTATGAAAAGGATAGAACGTCTTGTGTCTAATGATATTCTCCAACCTTTAGATTTTACAAACTTAAGTGATTGTGTAAATTGTATAAAGGGAAAACAAACTAATAAACGTAAATATAATGCCAAAAGGTGTAATGACGTTTTAGAATTGATTCATACCGATATATGTGGTCCTTTTCCAAAGGCTACAAGAAATGGTCATCGGTATTTTATCACATTCATAGACGATTATTCTAGGTATGGCTATATTTACTTGATAAAGGAAAAGGCTGAAGCGTTAGACGTGTTTCAAAATTTTAAAGCGGAAGTTGAGTTACAACTTAACAAACGCATAAAAGCTGTCAGATTTGATCGTGGTGGTGAATACTACGGCAGATATGATGGATCAGGAGAACAGCGTCAAG
Source organism: Carex rostrata (assembly GCA_964058875.1). Classification (NCBI taxonomy): domain Eukaryota; kingdom Viridiplantae; phylum Streptophyta; class Magnoliopsida; order Poales; family Cyperaceae; genus Carex; species Carex rostrata. Next base: position 26,085 of record CAXKVT010000256.1, read on the forward strand.
GTCCCTTTGCAAAATACTTAGAGGAATGCGGAATTGTGCCTCAGTATACGTTGCCAGGTTCACCTGCAATGAATGGTGTTGCTGAACGGCGAAATCGCACCCTTAAAGACATGGTGAGAAGTATGATTGCTCGTACAACTCTACTTGAGAATTTGTGGGGAGAAGCCTTAAAGACTACAACATATATACTTAATTGAGTGCCTACTAAAGCAACTAACAAGACCCCTTACGAGTTATGGGTTGGGCGCAAGCCTAGCTTGAATCATTTGAGAGTTTGGGGATGTCCATGTGAAGCTAGGCCTTATAAGCCAAGTGAAAAGAAACTGGACGAAAGGACCGTTAGTTATTACTTTATAGGCTGTTCTGAAAGATCTAGGGGGTATAAATTCTATAATCCAACATAACATATAGTTTTCGAGTCAGGAAGTGCGAAATTTTTTGAGGATAATGAGTTTGTGGGGGGAGAATATGACAAAAGATAATATTTTTGAAGAAGAAGAGACGAATGAGAATGAGACTATGGACCAAACTCCTGGTTTTGTTCAAATTCTGATTGCGTTTAGAAATACATCTTTTGACAATGTGCAAACATCATCATCCCAAACAACTCAATTAGAAACTCAACATGGAATAGAGAACACAAATGGACCTGAATCCAACCCAAACCCTGACATTGCCATGACCAATGTTAATGGCCTAGGGCCTGTGGGAGATTCAGAAGTTAGTAATAATGTTCCTCCTCCTGTTGAAGATCAAGTTGTAAATGAACCTCAAGAAAATATAGAGCCTGTGCCAATTAGGAGATCTACTAGAGAGAAAAGATCAACACAATCGAAGGATTATGCATATCTTCAAGAACATGAGTTTGACATTGGCATGTTTGAAAATGATCCTGTTAATATCAAACAAGCTGTGGAAAGCTCTAACTCTCAAATGTGGATTAATGCCATGAATGAAGAGATGAAATCTATGTATGACAATGACGTTTGGGATATCATTCCATTACCTAAAGGCAAGAAACCCGTTGGTTGCAAATGGATATTTAAAACTAAACGGGATTCTAAAGGCAATGTTGAAAAATACAAGGCACGTCTTGTTGCGAAAGGTTTCACACAGAAAGAAGGCATTGATTATAAAGAGACTTTCTCTCCAGTTTCATCAAAAGACTCTTTAAGGATTATATTGGCACTTGTAGCACATTATGATTTAGAACTTCATCAGATGGATGTAAAGACGGTATTTCTCAATGGTGACATTGATGAAACGATCTATATGAAGCAGCCAGAAAACTTTGTATTAGGTGATGCAGGGTCTATGGTTTGCAGACTTAAGAAATCTATCTATGGGGTAAAACAAGCATCTCGACACTGGTATCATAAGTTTCACAAAGTTGTTAGCTCATTTGGTTTTGAGTCTAACATAGTAGATGAATGTATATACCTTAAGTTCCGTGGGAGTAAATTTATTTTCTTGGTTTTATATGTAGATGACATATTGCTTGCCAGTAACGATAATGACATGTTGCATCAAACTAAGAATTTTTTATTTATGAACTTTGAAATGAAAGATCTTGGTGATGCATCATTTGTTCTAGGGATTGAAATACTTAGAGATAGATCTCAAGGTATTCTAAGGTTATCCCAGAGGAACTATATCGATAAGATTCTAACAAGATTTGGCATGCAAAATAGTAAACCAGGAGATACCCCTGTATCAAAAGGAGATAAGTTTAGTCTAAAACAATGTCCCCAAACTGACTTAGATAAAAACATCATGAAAGATATTCCCTATGCCTCAGCCGCAGGTAGCATCATGTATGCACAAGTTTGCACGCGTCCGGATATTGCGTTCATTACTGGTATGCTAGGGAGATATTTAAGTAACCCAGGTATGGAACACTGGAAGGCAGCCAAGTGAGTGTTGAGATACCTAAAGAGAACTAGGGACTATATGCTCACGTATCGGAGATTGGAACAGCTCGAGGTCATTAGATATACCGATTCTGATTTTGGTGGATGTGTCGACAGCATGAAATCGACATCAGGATACATCTTTATGATGGCAGGCGGTGTCGTGTCATGGAAGAGCGCTAAGCAGTCATTGGTAGCCTCCTCCACAATGGCAGTCGAATTTGTCGCATGCTATGAAGCATCTAATCATAGCGTATGGCTGAAGAACTTCGTCACAAGGCTGAAAATTGTGGATTCTATTCAGAAACCACTCAAATTATTATGTGACAACAATTCAGCAGTGTTATACGCAACCAACAACCGAAGTTCGTCAAATTCGAAGTACATCGACATTAAGTTTTTGGTTGTAAAAGAGAGAGTGCAGAATAATGAATTATGTATAGAACACATAGGTACAGACTCCATGATTGCGGATCCTCTTACTAAAGGATTACCACCCAAGCAGTTTCACGAACATGTTGCTCGTATGGGTGTAAAATCTGTTTAGGATATATAGAAAATGTGGGAGTCTGAATATGTGTTAAGTTTTGTTTTCTGATGTTCTATGTAATGTAATTGTAAACAGTTTTGATGAAATATATACAAGTTGCATTCAGTTTCAGTTTCATTATTTCTCTCTTTAAAGTTTAAGTTTGTTGACCTCATACAGTAAAGTTAAGGTGACTCAATTAGAAATAGGCACGTCTAATCACACTTGCGTGTAATTTCTAAACTATATGTCCAAATCAGATTCATGTCATTCAGTTATGTTGGCAGCGTGATTTATGTCGGTTTAGTTGCGAATAAATGTGACGAATGCCGCTTAAGTCCTTTGTTAGCATAATTGATGGACGGAATTGTTTAAGAAATACGATAAGTAAAGATAGAAAAGTTGCATGCAATAAAGTTAAGGATATATAATCAAAAGGTTGCACTTGTCCATGTGGGAGATTGTTGGATTTAGAGATGTCTAATTACAATAATTAAGTTGGACATACGTGCATTATGATTATGATATCAAATACTGTCACAAGATTACATTTATGTAATGATTAAAATATGCCAAACAATGTGATTAATTAAGTCATGGCATTATACGTATTTAAATAAGGTTTTGGATACGAATACATATAGAATAATGTTAATCAATTATAATTGTTAATGGACCGATTATAGTTGATTAAAATAATAGCAGTAATAAATTTAGGCAAACTTGTCTCACAAGTTTTGCACTGCTATAAAAGGGCTGGGTCTCCACAACCTTGAAATCATCGTGATCATTCTCCACTGTCTTGCTCCATAAAAGACCAGATATTCTGCCTTCAATTCGTGAGATAGAAACAAGTAAGAGAGAGTTCAAGAGTTGTGGAAGGACTCGCTAGCCAAGTAATTTTGTAGGTTGAGCGTGCGAGCAAGTCAATCAAGCCATCTACATCGATTCCTTTGATATTGCTTGAGAGGTAATAGACAGAAGACCATAAAGATGGAAAGTAAGTAATTTCCGCTGTGCTTATTTAATTCTTACATAGATCTAGGTTAAGGTTTTAAGTAAATTAGAAAAACCTGACCTTGGGCGAACAAATTTTCCTCATTTTTTGGGGGTTGATTGAAACGGATATATTAATTCTTTTATTCCATTTTTGCTGTACTGCAAATATTATAAAATTTTCATTTAGTCGTAGACTCGTAGTAAGTTTGACTTGAAATCAATATATGCAAATATTAAGTAATATTTGCAGTATAATTATTAATTTTGATAATTCAGTCACATTGAATCAGCAGCATAAATAATAAAAAAAAAAAAATTACACATGACGAATTCTTTTGTTTGCGTAAAAATGGAAGTATATTCCTCCCAGAAACTTGTCTAAATGTTTTGTACAACTGTTATAATTATTGAAGGAATAAATGTTAATTAAAAGTATCTATCAAATATTCAATATGAGAGTGATTAATTTTCTGTTTGCGTAAACGTTGATGTGCCCTTTGAAAAATCACTCTAGTAAAAATTTGTACACGATATACTGACACTATTTTAGTAATTTAAGGATATATATAAGATCAGCCTCAACTGAATTGAAACCTTCTATCGTATAAGCGAGCAACACGTGTAAATAAGAGTGAAACCATGGTAATTAATTTGCAATGTCAAATTGGTCCGTGTTATGAGTTTATTTCTTTACTTTAAAAACAAAAAAATAGATTCAAATTATAAAATTTATTTCTTTATTTTTAAAATCTAAAAAATAGATTCAAATTATAAAATTAATCTTTATATGAAAATGTACTTCAAAACATTGTTTTTTAGAATCTATTTACTACTTTTCTATAGGTTGAAAATCACCTAATCCAAAGATTCTGGAAGATATGAGATTTTCTATCAAAAAGTAGCTAGTAAAAAGAAAAAAAAAAACTATAAAATTTGGTCAACGCGCGAGTACACTTTTATATTGAGATTGTGTTGACCGATCGGATGGACTAATTAAACTTAAAAAATATATATATATATATAAATCTATAGTACAGCTTGACTTGTGTAGTACAAAGTTCATATCCACTAAACTAATTATTATTTATTATCATTGAACTTAATCTGTGATCACAAGCATCTATGAAGTGGTGATCAACGGATTTTCAATGCGACACTTGATTCTCTTTCTCCATAGGCCGTGCTCCAGAGAGGGGCCGGGATGACTCATTCATTAAAGGGAAGGAAGGAAAAATCTGCATAATTATGGTCAGTCAATCGGAGAGGGAAAGAAAAGAACGTGAGTATTGTAGCGAGAGGAATACGGAGAATACGCTTTGCAAAGTTACAAGATTTGTACCCTCCAAATTGGAGTGTGAGTTTCACTGTAGCGAGGGTAGCGGAGCGGCACTCCTTCCCTTTCTCTTCTTTCCCCTTCCTCTTCCGTACTAAGGTTGTAGAACACAGCCTTAGCTTCTGCTTCTGGGCTCATGGACTGTGCCTAGACCAAGTCAACATGTATTTCTAATTTCTTATGAATTAGAATTTTAATAGTTTGGTTTAGTGGTGATTTTGGTGATTTGTGTGGTAAGATTTATTTTGCGGTCCGCATAAAAAAACATGTCACAAGATTTTGGAGAAGTCGCAAAATTTGGTCTGCGTTTTGCAACAGAGCTTTTTGATCTCCAAATTAATTTTAGTATTTTTTTTGGTTATTTGTTAATTGGATTATTGTTGTATTTGATGCTTTGGGTGATTGGTAAACAATGTGAAGAATGAAAATCACTAAACAATCACACACACTCGAGAATAAACGGTAAGTGAAGAGTTATCATGCACCTTCGAGGATGTAAAGAGTAATTTGTTGATCAAGTTCGATATCAACAACGATTTGGCATTCGAGATCAACCAGCAAAATGTTTTAGGTGAGATTTTAGTTTAAAGTGGAGTGTTCTTTTTGTCACATTTTATCTAGTTAGTTTTATTTGTAGTATATTGCTAGTGTATATTTAAGTTTATTTTATGTTTAGTTTGTTTTAGATGTAATTTGAATTAAGGTGGAGATTATAATATATTATATTTCAAATAACTGTTTAAACATGAATATACTATGTACTTGTTTATATGTGCTATGTAATTTAGGCTCTTAAAAAGAGAAAAAGAAATTAAAATAAATGTTTATCCTCTTCTTTTCACACAATTGTCTCTAATATTTTCCGTAAGCTTCCAACTTTTGTTGTGCATCTTCTACTATAATACGTTGAGCGATGAACATTGTTGGTCTTATATATATATATATGTTTCAACTAGTGAAAATTTTGGGATTGATTTCCGGTTTAATGTGGTGCCGCTTCTATGAGTAAGTCAGGCGATTTTTAAATCGCTATGGCGATGGCAGCACAACTCCCCCGCTCCTCTCCCCCGCCTTGCCTCGCACCTTTTTTACTTCTTTTTATCTGAATCTGGTGGATCTGATCACTGTCTTTGGTATTTCTGTTTAGTAGATCTGGCCACCGTTTATTGCTTCGCTTTCATTCGAGCAGGTGCTTCCATCTAGTGGATCTAACCATCGTTTTTTGATGCTTCCGCTTCCTAGATCTGGTTCCAACTCTTCACTTCACCTTTCTAAGGGCTTTTATTCTTCATGACAAGTGGTTCGTTTTTTCTTCTCTTCTTCTGAGCTCTTTTTCCCCTATTTGGCAGTGAAAGAGTGGGTGGAGTTATAAATATAGATACTTACTTTATATGTTGTTGTATGTGTTGACTGTTTGTTGGCATTTATATGTGTTATCTTTTTTCTCCTCCTCTTTTCTCTTTCTTTTCTGGTTTTACAATGATGGTTCTTCAGGACATCTGAGTGGTAACTGTCATGGTTCGGTTAATTCAGTTTCCGGTCTGGTTTGATTCAGTGTCTCTCTTCAAACTTCAGAGTGGTAACTATCATGGTCCGGTTGATTCGGTTACTAGTCTGGTTTGATTCAGTGCCTTCTCCGATGTCGTCTGTCAGAAGGAATATGACAACTATGCATACTGAAGAAGCAATCACTAGGCTCCTATAATTTCGATCAAGCTAGGATAACCAACTTGATCTCAACATGATGTGCATATACTCTTTGTGCGTTTTTAGTTTGTTTACAACTGTATGCTTTCTCAGAAACTCGTAGTCTAATCTTATATAACAGCTAGCTAGTTTGTAACGCTTTTAATTCAATAGAATTGTCTACGTACTTTTAAACACACAAAAAAAAAATAGTGAAAATTTTGGAGATGCATGCCGTGTTCTCTCAAATCTATTTTTGCACCAATTGGATGAGATGCATGTCATGTTACCTCGAATCTATTTGTTGCACCAATTGGATACCAAGTGTGAACTTGGATCACAAAAATCAACTGAAGAAAAGAAGAAAAACACTGCGAAACGAGACAAATAAGCCTCGAGCGCACGTGTCCCCGAAGACTTGAACAAAATAATAATATTAAAACTAAACCAATCAATCATTCAATAATAGAGAAAAAGAAAGTCCTAGTAGAATTAAATTCCAATCCCGTGCTTCTATACGCTATAGACCAGCTATATCTTGCAATCCGCAAGCAAGCTACTGTGTCTCTATTTCATCGTCGTGATCATGACCATTTTACAATGAAAAAAAAAAAAATCCTAACACCTTTAACAATTGACTGTTTCAATCGTCATCGGTCAAAGCCAAATGTGTCCTTAATTAGCTTAATTATTATATCTTAATCTTCTTCTATCCAAGGGTCACAACTCAGAGAATATTTTATTTACAGAAAATATTATAAAATAAGAGAAAAAAGAGAATCTCAATTTCTCGATATCATTTTAACGATCTAAAAAGTTTGAATCGGTTCAAATTGTAGAGATCCAAACTTTTTCTTATTTCTTTTCCACTTTGTGCAGCAGTTTGGTCAAATCTTATTAAGATATAAACGAAAAAGGACAAAAATTCAAGTAATTAGCCAATCCAATTCAATCAACTGGTCAAAATCTTTTCCTTTACACGAATACGGTCCGAACAATGAAAAAATAATAATAAATGTTTGTATGAATCGATAAAAAATTATATCGATCCTTCTTTGCGTCTATATAAATATACTAATTAATATTGTGCCTGGTAACGAGGACATATTATTCATGAGCATATTTTGTAATCTTTCTCATTTTCAAGGGACATCCTTATTAGGAAATATTTTTTATCAAGTGTATGAAGATATTTTTAATTGAAATTAGAACTGTAATATTCAAAGAATTGTCAAAAACTTCAAAGATTATATACATACTCACAAGAGGCCCCCGTCTCAAGTTTCTTTATAAATCTATTGAAAAGATTATTTTTTTAGTAGCTAACAGTTCAGACTAATAAAAATCTGATGTTGTGGATTCAAGTGCAAGAAGAGAAACACTTCTATTTACATTCTACAACAAAAGAAGTCATAAATAACAAAACAAATGCAATTGACCCCTTATAACTACAAAATAAATGCAATTGACCCCTTATAACTATTGTGGAAATTTGTATTAGGGTTGTAAATGCCATATTATCTTGCCATCTGAAGACACTACTAGAGTGCTCCAAACACCTTCAATTGGCGTGTTTTATTAGGGTTGTAAATGCCCTATTATCTTCCATATAGTGAGACTACTAGAGTGGTCCAAACACCTTCAATTGTAATGTTGTATTACGCTTGTGAATGCTATTTTATCTTGCCATAGAGGGACACTACTAGAGTGCTCCAAATACCTTCAGTTGGAGTGTTTTATTAGGGTGGTCCAAACACCTTCAATTGGAGTGTTGAATTAGGGTTGAAAATATCCTATTATCTTGCCATATAGTGACAGTACTAGAGTGCTCCAAATATCTTTAATAGGGTTGTGTTATTAGGGTAGTAAATGCTCTATTATCTTGCTATATAGAGACACTAGTAGAGTGCCCCAAACACTTTCAATTAGAGTATTGTATTAGGGGTGTAAATACCCTATTATCTTGCGAGTGCTCCTAATACTTTTAATTGGAGTGTTTTATTTGGGTTGTAGATGCCCTATTATCTTGCTATATACACTACTTGAGTGCTCCTAATACCTTCAATTGTAGTGTTTAATTAGGGTTGTAAGTGCCATATTATCTTGCCATATAGAGACACTACTAGAGTGCTTCAAACACCTTTAATTAGAGTGTTATATTAGTGTTGTAAGTGCTGTATTATCATGCCAACTGGGGACACTACTAGAGTGCTTCAAACAAGTTCAATTGGAGTGTTTTATTAGAGTTGTAAAAGCCATATTATCTTACCATATAGAGACACTACTAGAGTGCTCCACACACCATTAATTGGAGTGTCTTATTAGGGTTATAAATGCCATATTATCTTGCCATATAGAGACATCACTGGAATGCTCCAAAGACCTTAGATTGGAGTGATTTATGACAGTTGTAAATGTCATATTATCTTGCCTTATAGTGACACTGCTAGAGTGCTCCAAACACATTCACTTGGAGTGTTGTACTAGGGTTGTAAATGCCCTATTATCTTGCCTTATAGGGACACTACTAAAGTGCTCCAAATACCTTCAATTAGAGTGTTTTGTTAGGGTTGTAAACACACTATTATATTGTCATATGGAGACAATACTAGAAGAGTAGAACTAGGGTGCTCAGCTCACCAAAGTTTTGGTGAGCTTAACTCTAAAACTCATCAAATCGATTTCAAACGACGAATCCGAACCGTTGAAACCCGCCTACCTTATGTGTGATGCATCTACATGTGAAATTTTTAAACATTCGAATTAATTTAGTATAAAGTCAAGCGATCAAAATTAGAAGGTTAATAAATTAATTTTAGTGCATTCATTTTTTCAACGTTTTTGACCGCTTGACTTTATACTAAAATAATTCGAATGTTTAAAAATTTCACATGTAGATGCATCACACGTAAGGTAGGTGGGTTTCAACGGTTCAGATTCGTCATTTGAAATCCATTTGATGAGTTTTAGACTTAAGCTCACCAAAACTTTGGTAAGCTTAAGAGCACCCTAGTTCCACTCATACTAGAATGCTCCAAACATCTTCAACTGGAGTGTTGAATTATGGTTGAAAATGACCTGTTATCTTGCTATATAGAGACACTAGTAGACTGCTCCGCCTTCAATTGAATGTTGAATTAAGGTTGAAAATGCCCTATTATCATGCCATATGGTGACACTACTAGAGTTCTCCAAACACCTTCAATTGGAGTGTTTTATCAGGGTTATAAATGCCCTATTATCTTGCTATATAGAGACATTACTAGAGTTCTCCAAACACCTTCAAGTAGAGTGTTTTATTAGTGTTGTAAGTGTCGTATTATCATGCTATATAGAGACACTACTAGAGTGCTACAAACACCTTCAATTGGAATAACGTATTTGGATTCTAAATCCCCTATTATCTTGCCATATAATGACACTACTAGAGTGCTGCAAAGACCTTCAATTGTAATGTAGTACTAGGCATGTGAATGCCATTTTATCTTGTTATATAGAGATACGATTAGAATGCTCCAAACACCTTCAGTTGGAGTATTTTAGTAGGGTTGCAAATGCACTATTATCTTTCCATCTGGAGGCCCTACTCGATTACTCCAAACACCTTCAATTGGAGTGGTGTATGAGGGTTGTAAATGCCATATTATGATGCCATATAGAGACACTACTAGAGTGCTCCAAACAACTTCAATTGGAGTGTTTTATTAGGGTTGTAAATGCACTATTATCTTGCCATCTGGAGACCCTACTTGATTGCTCCGAACACCTTCAATTGGAGTGGTGTATTAGGGTTGTAAATGCACAATTATCTTGTCATATGGAGACACGGCTAGAGTACTCCAAACACATTCAATTGGAGTCTTGTATTAGGGTTGTAAATGCCCTATTATCTTGCCATATAGGTACACTACTAGATTGCTCCAAATATCTTCAATTGGAGTGTTTTGTTAGGGTTGTAAAAAAACTATTATTGCCATATGGACACACTACTAGAGTGCTCCAAACATCTTCAATTGGAGTGTTGAATTAGGGTTAAAATGCCCTATTATGTTGCCATATAGTGACACTACTATAGTGCTGCAAGCACCTTCAATTTGAGTGTTTGATTAGGGTTGTAAATGCCCTATTATCTTGCCAGATAGTGACACTGCTAGAGTGCTCCAAACACATTCAATTGGAGTGTTTTATCAGGTTTATAAATGCCCTGTTATCTTGCCATATAGAGACATGACTAGAGTTCTCCAAACACCTTCAATTGGAGTGTTTGATTAGTGTTGTAAGTGTCATATTATCATAAAATATAGAGACACTACTAGAGTGATGCAAACACCATCAATTGGAGTGTTTTATCATGGTTGTAAATGCTCTATAATCTTGCCATAGAGAGACACTACTAGAGTACTCGGAACACGCTCAATTGGAGTGTTGTATTAGGCTTGTAAATGTCATATTATCTTGCCATCTGTAGACACTACTCGAGTGTTCCAAACACCTTCAATTGGAGTGTTGTATTAAGGTTGTAAAAGTCATATTATCTTGCCATCTGTAGACACTACTCGAGTGTTCCAAACACCTTCAATTGGAGTGTTGTATTAAAGTTGTAAAAGCCATATTATCTTGTCATATGGAGATATTACTAGAGTGCTCCAAACACCTTCGATTGGAGTATTTTATTAGGGTTGTAAATCCCATATTATCTTGCCATATAGAGACACTACTAGAGTGCTACAAACACCTTCAATTGGAATAACTTATTTCGATTGTAAATCCCCTATTATCTTACCATATAGTGACACTACTAGAGTGCTCCAAACACCTTAAATTGCAAAGTGGTATTAGGGTTGTAAATGGCATATTATCTTGCCATCTGGAGACACTACTAGAGTACTCCAAACACTTTCAATTGGAATGTTTTATTAGGGTTCTAAATGCCCTATTATCTTCCATATAGTGAGACTACTAGAGTGGTCCAAACACCTTCAATTGTAATGTTGTATTACGCTTGTGAATGCCATTTTATCTTGCAAAATATTGACACTACTAGAGTGCTCCAAATACCTTTAGTTGGAGTGTTTTATTAGGGTTGTAAGTGCACTATTATACAATCTTATGGACACAATACTAGGGTGGTCCAAACACCTTCAATTGGAGTGTTGAATTAGGGTTGAAAATGCCCTATTATCTTGCCATATAGTGACACTACTAGAGTGCTCCAAACATCTTTAATAGGGGTGTTTTATTAGGGTTGTAAGTGCCATATTATCTTGCCATATAGAAACACTACTAGAGTGCTCCACACATTGAATTGGAGTGTTGTATTAGGGGTGTAAATACCCTATTATCTTGCCATATAGAGACACTACTAGAGAGCTCGAAATACTTTCAATTGGAGTGTTTTATTTGGGTTCTAGATGTCCTATTATCATGCCATATAGTGACACTACTACAGTGCTCCAAACACATTTAATTGGAGTGTTTAATTAGGGTTGTAGATGCCCTATTATCTTGCTATATAGAGACACTACTTGAGTGCTCCTAACACCTTCAATTGTAATGTTGAATTAGGGATGTAATTGCCATATTATCTTGCCATATAGAGACACTACTAGAGTGCTTTAAACACCTTCAATTGGAGTGTCTTATTAGTGTTGTAAGTGCGGTATTATCATGCCAACTAGAGACACTATTCTTTGGCTTCAAACACGTTCAATTGGAGTGTTTTATTAGGGTTGTAAAAGCCATATTATCTTACCATATAGAGACACTACTAGAGTGTTTCACACACCATCAATTGGAGTGTTTTATTAGGGTTATAAATGCCTTATTATCTTGCCATATAGAGACATTACTAGAGTGCTCCAAACACCTTCGATTAGAGTGCTGTGTGAGGGTTGTAAATGTCCTATTATCTTGCCATATAGTGACACTATTAGAGTGCTTCAAACACATTGAATTGGAGTAATGTATTAGGGTTGTAAATGCCCTATTATCTTGCCTTATAGGGACACTACTAGAGTGCTCCAAATACCTTCAATTGGAGTGTTTTGTTAGGGTTGTAAACGCACTATTATATTGTCATATGGAGACAATACTAGAATGCTCCAAACATCTTCAACTGGAGTGTTGAATTACGGTTGAAAACGCCCTGTTATATTGCTATATAGAGACACTAGTAGAGTGCTCCAAAAGCCTTCAATTGGAGTGTTGTATTTGGCTTGGGAGTGCCATTTTATCTTGCCATATAGACACTACTAGACTGCTCCAAAACACCTTCAATTGGAGTATTTTATTAGTGTAGTAAGGGCCGTATTATCATCCTATATAGAGACACTACAAGAGTGCTCGAAATACCTTCAATTGGAGTGTTGTATTAGGGTTGTAAATGTCATATTATCTTTCCATGTAGATGATTGTATATGCTCTATAATCTTGCAATATAGCTACTAGAGTGCTCGAAACACGTTCAATTGGAGTGTTGTTTTAGGCTTGTAAATGTCCTCTAATCTTACCATCTGGAGACACTAATAGAGTGCTCCAAACACCTTCAATTGCAGTGTGGTATTAGGGTTGTAAACGCAGTATTACATTATTATATGGAGTACTAGGGTGCTCCAAACACCTTCAATTGGAGTGTTGTATTTAGGTTGAAAAAACTATCTTATCTTGCCATATGGAGACACTACTAGAGAGATCCGCACACCTTCGATTGGAGTATTTTTTTATGGTTGTAAATGCCCTATTATCTTGCCATATCACTACTATGCTACAAACACCTTTAATTGGAATAACGTATTAGGATTGTAAATGCCCTATTATCTTGGCATATAGTGACACTACTAGAGTGCTCCAACCACCTTGAATTGGAGTGTTGTATTAGTGTTGTATATGCCATATTATCTTGCCATCTAGAGTCACTACTAGAGTACTTCAAACACGTTGACTGTCGTATTAAGGTTTTAAAAGCCATATTATCTTGTCATATAGGGACACTACTAGAGTCGTTCAATCACCTTCAATTGTAATGTTATATTAGGCTTGTGAATTCCATTTTATCTTGCCATATAGGGACACTACTAGAGTGCTCCAAATACTTTCAGTTGGAGTGTTTAATTAGAGTTGTAATCGCACTACTATATTATCATATGGAGACACTACTAGGGTGCTCCAAACACCTTCTATTTGAGTGTCGAATTAGGGCTGAAAATGCTCTATTATCTTGCCAAATAGTGACACTACTAGAGTGCTCCAAACATCTTTAATTGGAGTGTTTAATTAGGGTTGTAGATGCCCTATTATCTTGCTATATAGAGACACTACTTAAGTGCTCCACACCTTCAATTGTAGTGTTGAATTAGGGTTGTAAGTGCTATATTATCTTGCCATATAGAGACACTACTAGAGTGCACCAAACACATTGAATTGGAGTGATGTATTAGGCTTATGAATGCCATTTTAACTTGCCATATAGAGACACTACTAGAGTGCTCCAAACACCTTCAATTGGAGTGTTGTATCAGGGTTGTAAATGCCCAATAAGCTTGCCATATAGGGCCACTCCTAGAGTGCTACAAACACCTTTAATTGGGTTGTTTATTAGGGTTGCAAATGCCCTATTATCTTTCTATATAGAGACACTAGTGGAGTGCTCCAAACACATTCAATTGAGAGTTCTATTGGGGTTGTAAATACCCTATTATCTTGCCATATAGAGACAGTACTAGAGTGCTCCAAATACTTTCATTTGAAGTGTTTTATTAGGGCTGTAAATACCCAATTATCTTGCCATATAGAGGCACTACTAGGGTCCTCGAAACACCTCCAATTCGAGTGTTTTATTTGGGTTATAAATGCCCTATTATCTTGCCACTACTAGGGTCCTCCAAACACCTCCAATTGGAGTGTTTTATTTGGGTTATAAATGCCCTATTATCTTGCCATAAAGAAACATTACTAGAGTGCTCCAAACACAACCGATTGGAGTGTTGTATTAGGGTTGCAAATGTCCTATTATCTTGCCATATAGTGACATTACTAGAGTGCTCCAAACACCTTGAATTGGAGTATTTTATTAGGGTTGTAAATGCACTATTATCTTGCCATCTGGAGACAGCACTCTAGTGCTCCAAACACGTTCAATTGGGGTGATTTATTAGGGTGGTAAATGCCCTATTATCATTTCAAATAGTGACACTACTGGAGTGCTCCAAACACTTTCAATTGGAGTGTTCTATTAGGCTAGTAAATGCCCTATTATCTTGTCATCTGGAGACAATACTAGAGTGCTCCAAACACTTTCAATTTGAGTGTTTTATTTGGGTTGTAAATGCACTATTATCTTGCCAGTTGGACGCACTAGTCGATTGATCCAAACACCTCAATTGTACTGTTGTATTAGGGTTGTAAATGCCCAGTTATCATGTCATATGGAGACACTGCTAGAGTGCTCCAAACACATTCAATTGGAGTGTTGTATCAGGGTTGTAAATGCCATATTATCTTGCCATATAGGGACAATAGTAGAGTGCTCCAAATAGCTTCAATTGGAGTACTTTATTAGGGTTGTAAACGCGCAATTACACCTTCAATTGGAGTGTCGAAATAAGGTTCAAAATGCCCTATTATCTTGCCATACAGTGAAACTACTAGAGTGCTCCAACCACCTTTAATTGGGGTGTTTTATTAGGGTTGTAAATACCCAATTATCTTGCTATATAGAGACACTTAGAGTGCTCCAAACACTTTCAATTGGAGTGTTTTATCATGGTTGTAAATGCTCTGTAATCTCGCAATATATAGACACTACTGGAGTGCTCCAAACACTTTCAATTGGAGTGTTCTATTAGGCTAGTAAATACCCTATTATCTTGTCATCTGGAGACAATACTAGATTGCTTCAAACACGTTCAATTGGAGTGTCTTGTTAAGGTTGTAAAAGCCATATTATCTTGTCATTTAGAGACACTACTAGAGTTGGGCAAACACCTTCAATTGGAGTGTTTTATTAGGGTTGTAAATGTTTTTTTTATCTTGCCATATAGAGACACTACTAGAGTGTTCCAAACACCTTCGATTAGAGTGTTGTAGAAGGGTTGTAAATGTCTCATTATCTTGCCATATAGTGCCCTACTATAGTGCTCCAAACACCTTGAATTGGAGTGTTTTTATTAGGGTTGTAAATGCACTATTATCTTTCCATCTGGAGACACTACTCTAGGGCTCCAAACAACTTCAATTGGAGTGTTGTATTAGGGACATAAATTCCCTATTATCTCGTCATATGGAGACACTACTAGATTGCACCGAACACCTTCAATTGGGGTGATTTATTAGGGTAGTAAATGCCCTATTATCTTTTGTATAGTGTTTTATTAGAGTGCTCCAAACACCTTCAATTGTAGTGTTCAATTAGGGTTGTAAATGCCATATTATCTTGCCATATAAAGACAATACTAGAGTGCTCCAAACACCTTCAATTGGAGAATTGTATTTGGTTGTAAATGTCATATTATCTTGCCAACTGGAGACACTATTAGAGTGCTTCAAACACGTTCAATTGGAGTGTTGTATTAGGGTTGTAAATGTCTTATAATCTTGTCATATGGAGACACTACTAGAGTGCTCCGAACACCTTCAATTGTAGTGTCGAATTATGGTTATATTTGCCATATAGAGAACATCATCAATTGGAGGGTTTTATTAGAGTTGTTAATAACCAATTATCATGCCATATAGAGACACTACTAGAGTGTTCCAAACACCTTCGATTGGAGTGTTGTATTAGGGTTGTAAATGCACTATTATCTTGTCATCTGGAGACACTACTCTAGTGCTCCAAACACCTTCAATTGGAGTGTTGTATTATGGTTCTAAATGCCCTTTTATCTCGTCATATGGAGACACTTCTAGATTGCTCCGAACACCTTCAATTGGGGTGATTTATTAGGGTAGTAAATGCCGTATTATCTTCCACATAGTGACACTACTAGAGTGCTCCAAACACCTTCAATTGTAATGTTGTATTAGGCTTGTAAATATCATTTTATCTTGTCATATAGAGACACTACTAAAGTACTCCAAACACCTTCAATTGGAGTGTTTTATTAGGGTTGTAAGTCTCATATTATCATGATATACAAAGAGACTGCAATATTGCTCCAAATACCTTCAATTGGGGTGTTGTATTAGGGTTGTGAATGTCATACTATCTTTTCATATAGAGACGCAACTAGAGTACTACAAACACATTCAATTGGAGTGTTTTGTCATGGTTTTAAATGCTCGATTATCTTGCCATAGAGACACTGTTATAGTGCTCCGAACACTTTCAATTGAAGTATTGTAATAGGGTTGTAAATGCCCAATAACCTTGTCATATGGAGACACTACTAGAGTGCTCCAAACACCTTCAATTGGAGTGTTGTATTAGGGTTGTAAATGCCCTATTATCTTTCCATATAGAGACACTACTAGACTGCTACAAATACCTTCAATTGGAGTGTTTTATTAGGGTTTTAAACGCACTATTATATTGTCATATGGAGACACAATTAGGGTTCTCCAAAAACCTTCAATTGGAGTGTTGAATTAGAGTTATAAATGCCCTATTATCTTGCCATATAGTGACACTACTAGAGTGCTCCAAACACCTTTAATTGGAGTGTTTTATTAGTGTTGTAAATGCCCTATTATCTTGCTATATAGAGACACCAGTAGAGTGCTCCAAACATTTTTAATCAGAGTATTGTATTAGGGTTGTACCCTATTATCTTACCATATAGAGACACTAGTAGAGTGCTCTAAATACTTTCAATTGGAGTGTTTTATTAGGGTTGTGAATGCTTTATTATCTTGTCATATGGAGACACAACTAGAGTGCTCTAAACACCTTCAATTGTATTGTTGAATTAGAGTTGTAAATGCCATATTATCTTGTTATTTGGAGACACTACTAGAGTGCTTCGAACTCGTTCAATTGGAGTATTGTATTATGGTTGTAAAAGCCATATTATCTTGCCATATAGAGACACTACTCGAGTGCTCCAAACACCTTCAATTGGAGTGTTTTATCAGGGTTATAAATGCCCTATTATATTGCCATATAGAGACATTACCATAATGCTCCAAACACTTTCGATTGGAGTGTTGTATTAGGGTTATAAGTGTCCTATTATCTTGTCATATAGTGACACTACTAGAGTGCTCTAAATACCTTCAATTGGAGTGTTGAATTAGGATGCAAAATGCCTTATTATCTTGCCATATACTACTAGAGTGCTCCAAACACCTTTAATTGGGGTGTTTTATTAGGGTTCTAAGTGCCATATTATCATGTTATATAGAGGGGTTTACAAGAGTGCTCTAAATACCTTCAATTGGAGTGTAGTTATTGGGTCGTAAATATCATATTATTTTTCCATATAGAAACACTACTAGAGTGCTGCAAACACTTTCGATTGGAGTATTTTATTGGGGTTGTAAATGCCCTATTATCTTGCCATATAGTGACACTACTGGAGTGCTCCAAACACCATCAATTGGAGTATTTTATTAGGGTTTTATATTCTCTATTATCTTGCCATATAAACACACTACTAGAGTGCACGAAATACCATAAATTGGAGTGTTGTAGGGTTTTAAATGTCTTATTATCTTTCCATCTGGAGGACTACTAGAGTGCTCCAAACACCTTCAATTGGAGTATTGTATTAGAGTTGTAAATGCCATATTATTTTGTCATAATGAGGCACAACTAGAGTGCTCCAAATACCTTTAATACGAGTGTTGTATTAGGGTTGTAAATACCCTATTATCTTGCCATATAGAGACACTACCAGATTGCTCCAGACACCTTCAATTGGGGTTATTTCTTAGGGTAGTAAATTCCCTATTATCTTCCATATAGTGACACTACTAGACTGCTCCAAACACGTTCAATTGTAATGTTGTATTAGGGTTGTGAATGTCATTTTATCTTGCCGTATAAAGACACACTGCCTTTCAATTGGAGTATTTTATTAGGGTTGTAAATGTACTATTATCTTGCCATCTGGAGACACTACTCGATTGCTCAAAACACTTTTAATTGGAGTGTTGTATTAGGGTTGTAAATGTACTATTATCTTGCTATCTGGAGACCCTACTTGATTGCTCCAAACACCTTCAATTAGAGTGTTGTATTAGGATTGTAAATACCCTATTCTCTTGTCATATAGAGACACTACGAGAGTGCTCCAAATACCTTCAATTGTAGTGTTTTATTGGGGTTGTAAACCCACTATTATATTGTCATATGAAGACACTACAAGGATGCTCCAAATACCTTCAATTGGAGTGTTGAATTAGGGTTGTAAATGCCTATTATCTTGCAATATAGTGACACTACTAGAGTGCTGCAAGCACCTTCAATTGTAGTGTTTTATTAGAATTGTAAATGCCCTATTAACTCGACATATAAAAACACTACTAGAGTGATCCAAATATCATCAATTGGAGTGTTGTATTTGGATTGTAAAAGCTCTATTTTCTTGTCATATGGAAACACTACTAAAGTGCTCTAAACACCTTCAATTGGAGTGTTGAATTAGCGTTTAAATGCCATATTTTCTGGCCAAATGGAGACACTACTAAAGTCCTCTAAACATCTTTAATTGGAGTGTTGTATTAGGGTCATAAATGTCATATTATCTTTCTATATATTGACACTACTAGAGTACTCCAAACCCCTAAACCATAAACCCTAAACCAATCAATCAATAGATAAGAGAAGAGAAGAAAATCCTAGTAAAATTAAATTTCAATCCCGTGCTTTGTCTCCATTTCATCGTGGTGAGCGCATGACCTTTTTACAATATTATAAGAAATCTAACTCCTAGCTCCTTTCACACATTTGACAGTTTCAATCGTCACTAGTCAAACCAAATGTGCCGTTGATTAGCTTAATTATATATTTTAATCTTTTTCTATCCAACGATCACAGCTCAGCACTTACTAGTACAAAAAACCCTTTTACTGACCCTCAATTACCGACGGTTTTAACGTGTCACAGTCAGTGTAGAGACTGCATGACAAAATCGTAAATAAGAAGAACTTCAACACTGACTGTTCAATTGTAAACAACCGTCAATGAATCAACACTGACTGTTTTTTTTTAAAACCGTCAGTGATCACAACCTACACCGACCTTTTTTATTAAAAAACAGTCAGTGTTGAGCTGTACACCAACACCGACCCTTTTATTAAAAAAAACAGTCAGTGTTGCCTCACCCTACAGTGACTGTTTTTCAAAAAAAAACCATCGGTGTTGAGCGGTATACCAACACTGACTGTTATGTGAAAGGAAGGGTCAGTGTTGCCTCACCCTACAGTGACTGTTTTTTTAATAAAAGGGTCAGTGTTGATAGTATACTCTACAGTGACTGTTTTTTAAATAAAAGGGTCAGTGTTTCTTTGTATTGGCACAAATATTATAGTAATTCAAAATTTGTATTACTACATAAAAAGATCATATTGTTCAATTTGTATTGACATAAATATTAAATAAACTTGAAAATTTTAAAATTGGACTAAATTAGTTCAAACTTCAATTGAATAGTCTGGATTTCAAAGTTACCAATTTTAGGTACCATAGATGATATACGAACTACACATCTTTTTTATTAATGCAAGCATATATGCACAAATAAAATTTTGAAATTTTGAAATTTTATAAGCATATATGCACAAATTAAATATTTTCATAAATCCATATTTACGGCATGATCATTAGAATTTATGAGGTTTATTCAACTGATCATGTGCATCTTATTATATAGAACTAAGGAAAAAAAATAAAACAACACTGACGGCTCACCTTTAATAACCGTCGGTGTAGGTCCCTACATACAATGACTGTTTAATATACAAAACCGTCGGTATAGGTCTGTAGCATACACTGACTGTTTTTAGGGAAAAACCGTTGGTGTAGGTCCCGAAATAAAAGCCGATCAGCCGCCAAAATTTTTATTTCCCGTTCAAATTCCCTCGCCAAAACAACAGAAGATTAATATCCCCCTTCAAATTCTCTAGCCAAAAATTTCATTTCCCACTTCAAATTCCCTCGGCCAAAACTGCTCCTCCCTCTCTCTTGGCGAACTGTTGTCGATCAGCACCACGTTGCTCTCTCGACGAACTGTGAACCGAGCACACTTCCACCGTCTTCCTCTGAGAATCGAGCACACCTCGCTGTCTCATCAGAGCACAGCTCCGCCGCCTTTCTCTCTCAGCGAACTGCGAACCGAGCACCCCTCTACCTAATCCTCTAAGAACTGAGCACACCTCCGCTTTGCTCCGCCGTCTCCCTATCTCCTCCTAATATCCCTTCAATTTCAGGTTAATATTCCCTTCAATTTCTTAATTCCAATATTTTAGGTTTTAGAGCCAAAATTGCATTTCGTCGGTTTTTTGAGAGAGAGGAGAGATACTTGGTACTTGTTTCTGGTATACGGTACCAGTAGCCATTAGAAACTCCATTTAACTATTCACGATTCTTTTGGTTAACATATAATTTAGTATAAAACCGATTCATTTTACTAAGACTTTGGGGCTACGAAATTGTATAGAACTTGAATTTTACAACCACAAGTTTTTGATGTCTGTATATATATTCCCAAAATATTCGTGCTTGGCATGCAAATAATTATATACACAAACAACAACATAATAGTAATTACTGCCACATACTACATATTCATACAACATATCCAGGTCATACTTTAGATATATAAAATGATAATAAATATACAACATGGTGAATGATTACAAGATATCAAATTTTAACATATTAGAATATTAGTTTGAATCAAAATAAATCGTAAGATAGTAACCTTGAGTGGGAATAAAATTAAAGTGAGGAACGTAAATTCAAGTGAGGTTTAGGGTTTATGCAACTCAACTTGTTTATTCTAGGTTTATCTAAATTCATGTGATTTTTTTATGGTATATGAAACAACTTGGCATTCCTGATTCAATGAGGAAGAGAAGAATTGAAATGTTGACTGAAGATGAAGGTGTGGTTGGAGAAGGCAGCAGCCCTCAAAATCATAGTGGTACCAAACTATGTTTTCTATTTTTTGTGAAATTAATTTAGTGTATCAGGTTTAGGGTTTCATATGAAATTATAAGTTGAATTATTAGTGTATGGTGTATGATATTGATTCTCTAGCGTCAAGGGAACCAGATTATGAAATCATGGTGCCATTTATTTATAGAGTGAGCAATAAATATAACATTTAGTCTATTTTCATTTACTTACAATCATCGTACTATTTGTTGGTAATACTAATTAATTCATTGATATTTAATAAAATTTCAGCATTTTTGAATCTTATGTGGAGTCCGAAGGAGTGCACAAGGAGGGATCAACGCAATGTGTGTGGCAATTCATTAAGGTATGAACTTGTACACTTGAGTTTTAATTTAATGCTTAATTTTTTGCCTTCTTTGCGATTGAGCTCTCTCGGGCAATTATTTTACTTACATTGAATATTTCAGAGCCCTACGCAAAAAGGTGGCAAGGTGTGTGGATTTTATGTCATGAAACACATGCAAAACCTAGTCACTACGCAATTTGATATTTTTCCTAATGTATATATTTTATGATTGAAATTGATTCATTTTTCATATAACTTGGATAAAATTAACTTCTTAATTTGTATTCATGCAGTGTGACTTTCCGACAGAAAAATAAACATTGACGCAACTTCATGCAATAACACGACAATGGTGTACATTTTTCTTGGACAACTTCTAAAGTTATAACATGTTAATTTCAAATGCATATTTTGTTACTATGTGTTATGTAAATTTTACTATAGTGTGATTTTTTTGTGAATGAATATGTTATGTTATTCAATTGTGTTGTCTTTTGTTTATGTTGCGTACATTATTTCCATGATCTTATATTTAACAGTCAATGAATGTAGTATAGTACTATATATGACTAGCAAAAATATGGAGGCTAGCCCCGATACAAGCAGAATCATGCCAAAAATTTTATGCCAACACTGACTGTTTTTTAACCATCAATGTAGGGTGCCTACAGTGACTATTTAAAAAAAAAACAGTCTGTGTAGGGTGCCTATAGTGACTGTTTTAAAAAAAAAAACAGTCAGTGTAGGCACTCTACAGTGACTGTTTTTAAAAGAACAGTCAGTGTAGGTACCCTACACTTACTGTTTTTTAAACCGTCAGTGTAGGCTATCTACACTGACTGTTTTTTACTTGTCAGTGTTGAGTATCTATACTGGCGGCGCCATCACTGACGCCTCAATAACAGTCAGTAAAGAGGTTTTTTAACAGTCAATAAATGAGTTTTTTGTACTAGTGACTAATCATCATATCTCCTCATCAAGGTTCTAAATAGCGATTATAGCGGCATAGCGGGGAGACCAAAAAAAAAAGCTATTGCGAATAGCGTAGCTATAGCGGAAGCTATCACACATAGCGATTTTCCCTTTTCAAACTTTATATTCTAAATTTCTACTAATTATCAACATAATCAATATTAGAGAATTGATGTAACAACTAAATGACAACTAATCTAAGTCTATACTTTTTATCAATTACGCAAATAAAAATCAAAAAAATCTAAAAAGTAACATTATTGAATAGTTTATACTTCATGGTATTACATATTATAATAGACAAAGAGTAATTAATTTTATAAGGTAAATGAAGTCAATATACATATTTAAACATTTTATAATTATAATAATAATTAAAATCAGCTTTCAATTGAAGCGAACGATAATAATTTTACAAACGAATACTATAAAAAGAGTAATCAAAATGAATAATTAGTATTTGAATATTTCTCGATATATAATTATAGAATAAATCACAAATAAAAATAGAAGCATATAGTTTGGTTTAGTATACTTATCGTAGAAGACCATGTAGCATTAGAAATAAGAATAGAAGTACAGAAGTCTATATAAATTGCAAAAAAAAAAACCATGTAGCATAGCGGTAGCTATAGCGGGTCTCATATAGCGGTAATAGCGGTCAGCTATTATAGCTATAGCGGTCGTAGCTGAGTTAGCGCAATTTTATCTCATAGCTTAACGTTTATGGTCCGGAAAAGCTATAGCGTAGCTATAGCGCCGCTATAGCTAGCTATTTAGAAGCCTGCTCCTCATACATATATACATCATAACACATAAACCTAGCTAGACTACAAAGAAACAACAAAATTACCACATTTCGGTCTCTAAGAAACCAAAATACCCAAGAAAAAAAGAAAAGAAAGATGCTTAATTACATGATAAAGGACAGAGATGTGTCGCGCGTACAAGAACAAAGTTCCAAAAGGTTATGTACCGGTTGTTGTAGGTGGTAACGATACATGGGAAGAAGAGGAGATCTTTCTTGTGCATGTCAAGCTTTTGAAGGAGCCGTGCATTGCCGCACTACTAGTTAGCGGATGAGCAGTTTCGCTACCAACAGGGTGTGTTGAGTTCCATGTAATAAGCATTCGTTTCGGCATACAATTAATTTGATTTCACTAGGCAAATGACGTACATAGAATGAAGTTTTCCTGTTTTTCCTTTTCTTTTTTTATGGCAGTTCAGCGATTTCGAGGGTGTTCATTGATTCTTCCATATTTTTTTTCCCTCAATTGTTATACAGTTAGACTAATATGTAGTATCGAAGTATGTGCAACTGAAAAGAAGTCATCTGTTTTAAAATTGAGTTTGTTTTCCTTTTGCATATAGTTAAAATAAATTAAATTAACAAAGAACTCTTTTTACATTGCAATGTACAAAAAAGGCTATACATTGCAATGTAATGTAGCCCATCTATATATATATAGAGAGAGAGAGAGAGTGAGTCTATGGTACTATGCATATCATGAGTTGGCCCGTGCTACGGCTCAATATTCGAGTTTTCAAAATTCTAATGGTCGATCTGAACCGTTCATCTTATTCTCCATATTAATATGTGTTTGGAGACCAAATTTTACATTTTTTTGAAATTTTTTTACTATTTTTTTTAGATATTTAAAAAATTCTGAACCATTCAAAAACAGTGATTTTTAATAAATCTAACAAAATAGTAAAAAAATTTAAAAAATGTAAAATTTGGTCTCCAAACACATTAATATGGAGAACAAGATGAACGATTTGGATCGACCGTTAGAATTTTGAAAAGTCAAATATTAAGCCGTATTACAGACCAAATCGTAATATGCATAGTACCATAGACTCACTCTATATATATATTTCAATGAAGACCTCCTGCTCTCATTAATTTCCTTCTAAAAGCATCAGTTTTTTACATAAAAAGATAAAATAACAAAACGTTACAAAACTTGCTAGCCAAATCCGGGCCGATGATGCACATAATAAATTATGCACCATTAATTTACATCATTCTACTGAGTTTGGCTAATATAACATCAGTGTCATTTTAGTCTATATAACACTAACTCTAAAACCTATCAAATCGACTTCGAACGACTAATCCAAACCGTTCAAACCGATTTACATTATGAGTGATGCGTTTACATACAATTATTTTATATTTTCGAGTTATTTTAGTATCAAATCAAGCGGTAAAAATATTGAAAAATGAATGTATTAAAATTAACTTAAAAACCCACATATTTGACCACTTTACTTAATACTAAATAAATTCAAAAAGTTATAAATTTTGCATGTAAATGCACAACTAATGAAGTAGATCGAGTTTGGATTCACCGTTTGAAGTCTATTTGATATATTTTAGAGTTGGTGTTATATAGGTTGAAATGACACTGATGTTATACCAATCGTTGTATGTCTACCGTTGAACGAAAACTTAAACTGGATTTTTGAGGCACTAATTTTTTTCGATAATTGGTGTTATGACCGGAAAAAAAAATTGGATATATATAAATAAAAAATTTATATGTATAATATATGTATATGTATATGTATATCAAATTTGACCTCTACTGGTAAATCAGCAAGTTTGGACTGATACAGGGATCAAATTGTAAAAGTGATTACACCAACATGTAGAGCATTCAAAAATACACATAATTGACACAAATTTCAATTTATTTGGATTTTTCTACAGTTAGTTATGAATTTTCAAAGTTCAGTTTTCAAAAAAACTTTAAACACTCATAACTTTGGCTAGGAAAGTTGGATTTGGGTGTATGACCACTTTTAGGGGGCCGAGACGGATCGGATTTTGCCTTGGGGGAACCCAGGCATCGTCACATTCGAAGAATCAGAATTTCAAAAAAACGTCATTTAATGCCTCAAAAATTAAGTTTAAGTTTTCGTTCAACGGTGTACAACGATTGGCACTTTGTTTATAAATGTTGTTTTTTTTTATAAACTCATTATTTTACAATATATGTATATATAATATAATATATGTATATATAATATAATATATGTATATTTATATATAATATAATACATGTGTATATATATATATATATGTATATCTAATATATGTATATTTATATATAATATAATATATGGAGTAAAGCTAGCGTGTGACATGCTCACCAAGAAAGTTTGGTGAGCATAACTCCAAAAATATATCGGATCGACGTCAAATGTCAAATCCAAACCGTTGAAATCCATGTACTTCATGAATGATGCATATATATGCAAAATTTTGAAAGTTTCGAGTTTATTTGCTACACGGTCAAGTGGTCAAAGAAATGAACATTTTATTATAAGTTATTTTATATATTCAATTTTTATTATTTCTTTGACCACTTGACCGTGTAGCAAATAAACTCGAAACTTTCAAAATTTTGCATGTATATGCATCACTCATGAAGTACATGGATTTCAACGGTTTGAATTTGACATTTGACGTCGATCCGATATACTTTTGGAGTTATGCTCACCAAACTTTCTTGGTGAGCATGTCACACGCTAGCTTTACTCATAATATATGTGTATATATATGTATATGTATATCTAATATATGTATATGTAAATGAGTTTTATAAAAAAAAATAAAAAAATAAAGAAAAATTGGAAAATCCATTTTCGGAAAAAAAAAATTCAAGTTTTGGGACTAAAAACCGGAAAAATAATTTCGGAATTGGATATTGGAATTTTTTTTTCTGGTTTTAGATATCAATTTTCGAAAAAAAAAAATTTCCGGTAATTGATGCTAAAATCAGAAAAAAAAAAAAATCAGGTTTGGATAGTTTTGAAAATAAATCCGACGTTTTGTTATTTTTTAAATTTTATATTATTTTTGGATATAAATAAAAAAAACCGGTATTTCGTCTCTCACATCAAATATCCGGTCCCATGCAGCGTTAATCAGCAACCTGTCTCTCTCATAATTTTAACCGAAATTGAAGAATTGAAGTCAGCTGAAGTATGAAGACCTTCTTTGCTAGTAGGTGGGTATCAGTTTTCTAACTTTCCATCAATAAAATTGCTTAAAATATAGCTGCCGGAGAGGACCATACTACCAGGCAAATATAGACAATGGTCCCACATATCCGTAGAAAAAGTAGCATGTACAAACATTTCTATTACTGAAAGATACCTCTGTTGATTAGGTGCCACATAAAAAGTGCCACGTGATTGAGCTTTTGGATGTGAAATGAAGGGGTTTGGCTCCTTCAACAGTGGCGCGGAATTTGTTGAATTTCCTAGAAGAATATATATGTGCTACAATTTTGACATCTGATAGTCAATCGGACATGTTATTAGAAAGTCATTCAAACATTACACACGCACATTCTGAGGTAACAGAATATTTAGTTTGGCTATTGCAAGCTTTACATTCGACTTACAGTTGTTAACTGTAAAGTGCAAACTAATTTAAAACTAATATGACACTCTTAGACATATTATTTAGTTATTCTTAGTTTGTAATATTAACAATTGTTCTTGACTTTCACGTACCTTTCTCATAAAAAAATAAAACTATTGTTCTATATATCTCTACAATTTAAATTGTAATTATAAAATTTGCTTTTCAATTACTTGGCAATTCATATATATATATGGAGATCTTCAATTATTTAGTTAATTAGATTAGGATCCGCCACTTGTTTAGCATTCAAACACTGAGCAGGTTCCTAGATTCCGAAATTTTTATTTATGCCATAATCACAAAAAAAATAAACCAAAACATCCTCATTTAATGAGAATTCGAATTTTATTCAGACTATCAAATCGTTTAGCGGCTCCAAAGACTGAGAGTCACCAATTGGTAATGCATCACCAGTATAGAGGCCTTCAAATAGAATAGCGGTCCCCTACTCTCTTTTTTTTTTAACACAAACATGCAATAAAAAGTTTCAAATTCCCAATTGGCCCAGTGAGACACACACACTAAAAAATAATTGGGAACCGCATTTCATATATTTGACTGGGTATATAGGCCCTTGTTCTATGTGCTAAAAAAAACGGAGGCCGCTATTCTATTTGGAGGCCCCTATGTAGGGGCCACAGGGTCAATTGGTGTCCCCCAGTCTTAATTTGAAGCTGCAAGAGCATTTGACGGCCTCGATAAAATTCGAATTCCCATCAAACTAGAGTGTTTTGGTTTATTTTTTTTATTATAGTATAAATAAAAATTTCGGTCCTAGATTACTTTAGCTTCATTCTTTATTAATAAAATTTTAAAATTTTAAAACTAAATTAAAAAAGTTTCAAATATGTTATTTTCCAGTAGCCAATCCTAGAAGATATCAGCGGCGACCACAGCTACGGTCAGTCCATTTTAATCACGCAGCCTCTTGTTGACATCAGCGTGTTAGTGTTTTGGGTTATCAAACATGCAAGAATAATAATAAACTTTACCGGTAGCAAGGAGCAACAAAGTAAGTAAAAAGCCAAACCATATATATTTATAAAATTATAACTAAGAACTATCAACAAGATTACTTCTTGTACTATATATTATGTTATTTCGGTTTCATATGATTATTATTTTACTATTTTATATATAATAATATGCTAAATTGAATTCATGTGAAAGAAAGCCCGTATGGTAAATAAAATATTTAATGGTAGTATATATAATATGTGTAGTATTTAGACCATATAAATTTAATTCTTTTTCTGACCATAATTTTGTCATACAAATCATCATACCCTTTACAAAATTTTAGCAGAGTACCGCTGAGAGGTCGGAGGACAGATATATGGTTCCATATAAAATAATAAGAGTTAGGCTGGGGTGCTATGGATAGCATAGTGGCCTCTATGCTACGGCTCAATATTCGAGTTTTCAAAATCCAAACGGTCGATCCGAACCGTTCATCTTATTCTCCATATTAATATCTGCTTCGAGACCAAATTTTATAATTTTCTGAATTTTTTTACTATTTATTAAGTCACTTTGAAAATCGCTAATCCAACGGTTTTACTGTTTTGTGCAGCCACCGTTGGATCAACAATTTTGTAAAATACTTAATAAATAGTAAAAAAATTCAGAAAAATGTAAAATTTGGTCTCCAAGCAGATATTAATATGGAGAATAAGATGAACGGTTCGGATCGACCATTTGGATTTTGAAAACTCGAATATTGAGCCATAGCATAGAGGCCACTATGCTATCCATAGCACCCCAGCCTAACTCAAATAATAATACTATTTCTTGTGTGTGTGTGTGTGTGTGTGTGTGTTATGCAAATTAAAGATCCAGTACCTTGCAATTGTTATCTATATACAATATTATTGTTATACTTACAGTTCATCATGTCAAATGCACAGTGATACAATTTGTATTATTTTTTTTTGTCAAATCATATCTTAACCAAATTTCAGAAGTTTGGATAAAGTTACAACTAAAGCTTGCATTTGGTTAACTCTTGTTACTGGGGAAAAATTCTAGAGACGGATATATACCTTGACATGTTCATTTGTTGCATCATGTGAAAATGGAATATTGAACGCCAGCTTGAAAAATGAATGAAAAAAAAAAAACTACATTCAGCGCGACCTGTGGCTTGAGACGAATTCACATCCTCTCCAGTACCTGATAAGATAATCTTTTACAATTACTAGATCTGAATTGTTCTTTTTAACTTGGCACAAATCTCAAAGCCCAAAAATACTGCCCTTCTTGCTACCCAAATTCCAAACCGGTTGAGATTTAATCTCAAACCGTAAAATGAGGGTGATCCTCTACAATACCGGAGAGGATACGGATTCGGCTTGAGACCGAGGCCTTATCGCAACCTCTGTGAAGCTTTAAAAAAACAGATACCGACGCCTTATACTTATTACATATATAGAAAGATTATTTATGGTCCTAAAATTTCCAGTCTCATGCTTTCAAGTGTGGGATCAACGCTAGCTAGTATCAAGTTTTGTTGACAAAAGCAAGTGTACATAGTAGTATCACACATAATCAGTCAACCTTAGATTTGGAAGCAAAGCATGCTGTGCAAGGATTTAATACAGATCATTTATTTCTAAGTTTGTGTTATTTTGTTTCTGTTTATTTGAATACCTAAAAGGAATGTATAGGAAAAAGAAGGTATGTGTGGCTGGTGAGATATTATCCTCCAGCCACCTCAAGAGGAGTGGATGGCATATAAAAGAAAAGACTCTGTATTAGAAAATATTTTTAGGAATTGTAAAACATAAATTTCTAAATTAATAATATATGGGTGAGAAAGGTGATTCTTGGGAGTGCTTGTGTTCGTTTGTTTTAATTTTATTATGGTATCAGAGCATGGTTGCTAGTCATATAGCTAAAAAAATTGTTGCTCTTCTTATCTTTAACTTCAATTTTGTATGCTATATTGCTCTAAGCAGGGGCGGATCCAGGATTTTAGTCAGGGGTAGGCACAAAACACTAATAAGAGCTCAAAAAAAAATTTATCATATAATCTCATGAGCTAAAGTACAAAATGCTAACAAGACTATAAAACAAAAAAAATAGTATTGTTTTACATATAAAAAATATATAATAATACCTATCTAGTCAAATCAAGTCGATGACGATGAACCAAGGTTGCCTCTACGGTTCTTCATATGTTGAAATCTTTGCATAATTCTTTCATTATTAACACCCTTGAACAAATCCCTCTCAATATAAGTAACCAAACAATCATTCAACCATTGATCTCCCATGCTATTTCTTGAGTCGTTTTTCACCACATTCATTGCCGAAAATACCCTTTCGACACTAGCGGTAGCCACCGGCAATATCAATGTCAATTTCACTAATTTATAAACCAAGGGATAAACAATATGTTTTTTCTTTTCCACAAGTTTTTGAGAAAGTTCAACTAATCCCCTTAACTCCAAAAAATCACTATTGCTTTTCAAATCCAAATGATAATTCTCCAATTGATTTTCTAGAGTACCAAGCTCCCATTGGTTGAAATCCGAGGGATAGAATTGAGCAAGTTTAAGCAACTTGTCTTTTTTAAATGAAGAAAAAGAATCATTTGGATCTAAAAATGACATACACATAAGAAGTTCGGTAGTTGTTTCCGTGAATCTATCATTAAGCTCTTGTAATTGCATATCAATAACCGTGTTAAACATTTCAACACGATAGTAATGCAAATTATTAAATCCTGTTGGCCGACGCCGTGATATACCGGGACGGATACCCTCCATGTCCGGAATTTCAATACCGTGTTTCTCACAAAATGCACACACTTCTTGGAATAACAATCCCCATTCCCTATCCCTCATTTGTTGCAACCGAAATTTAGCGGTTCTCACCAAACACATAGCATTAACCACATCTTGATTTTTACGTTGCAAGGCTTGGGATAAATCATTGGTGATGCCTAATAAATTTCTCATGAGATGACAATTAAACACAAAATCAAAAGAGCGCATCGTTTCCAATAGTCCAATTGCCTCTCCTCGATGTTCATCTTTTACCCCCTCCAATTCTACTTCCTCAATTACATCTATTGTGGCTGAAAATAATATAATCAAACTATTTAAAGTTTTGTAATGAGAACTCCATCGAGTGTCACATGGACGTGCAAGACTCATTTCTTGGTTCAAACCTTTTCCAGTTACAATCTCATCATTTGAAAGAGCTTCCACAATTTTCTCTAATTGTTTCTCACGTAATTGATCACGCTTTTTACAAGATGCACAAACAACATTAAGAATAGTAGAAACAATTTGAAATAAACGCCAAACCTTATTATGTTTCTTGGCCACCGCAACAAGAGTTAGTTGAAGTTGATGTGCAAAGCAATGCACATAGTATGCGGACCCATTTTCCCGCATGATTAATGTTTTGAGCCCATTGAACTCCCCTCGCATATTACTAGCTCCATAATACCCTTGGCCACGTAATCTAGAAAATGTTAGACCGTACTTACCAAATAAACTCTCAAGTGCCGTTTTCAATTGGAGAGATGTAGTGTTGGGAACATGAACAATACCTAGAAACCGTTCGACAACATAACCTCCTTTATTCACAAATCGAATCACAACTGCCATTTGCTCTTTGACTGAGACATCCCTTGACTCGTCAACCAAAACAGAGAACCATTCATCTCCCAGTTCTGCAATTACCTCCTTAATTGTCTCCTCTGCACAAGCATTCACTATCTCCTTTTGGATTGATGGTGCGATCAACTTTAGGTTTTGAGGACACTTGTCCAAAATCACCTTATCTATTTCTTTATTATGATCTCCTAAAAATCTCATAAACTCAAGAAAATTTCCTTGATTATTAGAGCTTTCGGACTCGTCATGCCCGCGAAATGCCAAACCTTGCATCAAAAGAAGTCGAATTGTATCTACAGTAGCATTTAGTTGTATTCGATAATCCATATCTTCTTTAACACTATGTCTATCTAACACAGTTTGAATGCTTTGATTTTGATTCATCAAATTCATACACATCCTATATGCTTGGTTGTGCAAACTATTTGAATCACCGACATGTTCGTCAAACCCTTTCTTTGATTTCCAATTTCTATAACCCTCTCCAACAAAAACGGTCCTTCCACCTGAACCAACATAATTCGGTCTAAATAGATAACAACAAAGGCAAAATGCCGCATCTTTTTCAACGCTATATTCCAACCAAGTATTGTATTGGTTAAACCAATCTTTGTTAAATCTTCTCATCTTACCACCTATATCTCTTTGGGGAAAATTATGGTTGTAAGGTTGAAATGGTTTTTTTATTAGATAAGAACGACGTACACTGTCTTGCTCATTGGGGTTGTATTGAGATATAGGTGGCCTTAAACCAGGATCAGGAGGAGGTTCTTGTTCGGCACTATTAAGCTCAATTTGTCTTGGTTCTTGTGAAGTTGAACCAATTGGAGACTTAGGCACAAGCTTATAGAACTTGTTCATTTTTAATACCCTAAAATGTAGAATTCAATGTCATTAATTAGATCAAGCAAACTATACCCTTTCACCAAACTATATACAATTCACAATTCAAGATTTTCAACATTTCAATTCTCAATTCAAGCACACTTTAATTTCACAATTCAAGGTCTTCAACAATTCATTTGAGAAATGTGTGAAATTGAGAAAGGATGTGCAACTGTGCAAGAAAGGTTTGAAATTGAGAAGGTTATGAATTTTCTACATGAATTATGCAAGATATTAATTTAATTAGTCAATTCAAACTAGCAATTGAGATCTTACAAAAAAATGAAAGAGAAGGAGAAGGGTGTGCTGATGCGTGAAGAGAGCGGGCGGAGAAGGAAGAGGCACGATTCTTCTCTCTAGTGGGCTGGCGCGTGACAACGTGAGGCAAAGGACGGAGCCGCGGAGGTGCCGACGGGCGGTGATGCTGCCTGGCGTGACTTAGCGATGACCTAGCGGAGGTCTTTTTTTTTTCTCAATGGTCTTTTTTTTTTTCGTTTGCTCTCTGGCTTCAGAGATGCATCACGCATAGGTCTTTGTTTTTTTCTTTTGGTTTTGCTCATCAGAATATCTAAATTTATCTGGAGCGGGCCTTGTTATTTAAAGCCTGTTATTTATTTTTTGGTTTTGCTCTCTGGCTCCAGCGATGCAGTTATAATTTTATCTGGGCCTTGTTATAATTTTAATTCAATCAAGCGGGCCTTGTTATAATTTTATCTGGGCCAGGGTTAGGCACTGTATCTGAACCAGGGTTAGGCACTGTATCTGAACCAGGGTTAGGCACAAGAGTAAAAACGTACTGGGCCTAAAAAAAAATTCAAATTCAGGGTTAGGCAAGTGCCTAACCCTGGGCCTATGTGGATCCGCCAATGGCTCTAAGGAGTATCCATCCTCTTTTAAAAATGGTGAACGCATCATCTCCAGAAAAAACTCAACCTAGTGAGGCTACAAGTATGGCAGTCGTGTTAGAGCAACTCACCAAATTGGTGTCCCTCCAACAGACTCAGATAGCAACCATCATAAATCCTCCACATCCTCCAAATGAAGGAGTTATCCATTCAAATCCGATCGATGTGAAAATGGATGGCACTAATTACAGTTATTGGTGTCAAGCCGTGGAAATGTATGTCAGAGGTTGAGAGCGGATGAGACACTTAACAGGAGACCCTGCACCTCCACTAGCAACAGATCCTGAATTTAGCAAGTGGGAAGTAAATCATGTGATCATCAAGAGATGGCTTATCAACTCCCTAGACCTGCGATTGAGAAGCAAGTACATTCGCCATCCTACTGCAAAAGACGTTTGGAAGGCACTGTCAACTACATATTATGATGGGAGTGACGAGGCTCAAATCTTTGACCTCAATATGAAGGTTACACGAATCAAGCAAGAAGGGAGAACAATTGAAGAGTTCTATGACGAGCTCCAAGCGGTATGGCAAGAAATTGATTTCAAATGTCCAAATCCTATGGAAATCCCAGGTGATATTGAGAAGTTTAATCTCTTTATTCAAAAAACCCCGAGTATATATTTTTCTTGATGGCCTTGAGGATCGATTTGATACAATTCAGGCTCAAGTTCTCCAGATAAAACTATTCCCATCTGTAGAACAAGCTTATGGGTATGTGAGGCATGAAGCTAGTCGTCAGGGTGCGATGATCAAAGGAGGAGCAGGGTATTGCAGGACTCAATAGCAATGGTGTCACGAAGCTATCAACCCAGTAGATGAGAGCTGGTTCGGACCGGTTATACCCATGATAATCAGAAGAAGGGAAATTGCCCTCATTGCCCAAGTGCGAAACATTCTAAAGAAGGATGCTATCAGGTAATTGGATACCCAGCTTGGTGGAAGGGTCCAAGAAAGCCTCTTATAGGCAAGCATGTGGATAGCGAAAAAGGAGTCGGTGCGCTGGCAGTTGGTGAAAATGCACAACAAGTGACACCACCAGGAGGTGTGAACTACCCTTAGGTATGGCAGGCACCTACATCTGGAAGCGTTCTTCAGCCTCAAGCTTAGCAGTAGCATGCGGCAGCATCATCTGGCATGACTCAACCCAACATCCAGCAGCAAAACTCTGAAGGTTTATCTTCCAGTCACGTATTGGCAGCTTCAAGTCACATCTCTAATGGTAAAATTATGGGTAAAGGTAAAGGAATAGATAAAGGTATGATTTCTATTTCCTCTAGAAAAACTGATTGGATCATCGACTCAGGGGCTACCAACCATATGACTCTTTCTTAGGAAGATTTGGTAAACCGTAAACAACCAAGAAAAAAAATAAAATTTTGAATGGTAATGGAATCGAATATCCAGTAACTAGTGCAGGGGATGTGAAAATTTCTGAGGGGTTAACCTTGAAAAATGCTTTGGTAATGCCTTAATTGTCTACTCGACTTATCTCTGTTTGCCAACTTACCAGAGACCTTAATTGTGTCGCGCTCGTGTTTCCAGATTTCTATATTTTTCAGGATATTCTCACGAAGAAGATTATTGGCTGTGGTATTAGGCGACAAGGATTGTATCATTTAAAAGAGTTGAAGATTGGAAACGCTTATTTGCTGAAGAGTGGATCTACAAAGTTAAAGGACATGGTTTGGTTATGGCATAAACGATTGGGACACCCATCATTTGGGTATATGAAACGATTATCTCCATCTTTATTTCTAGGTTTAGAGAATAAGAAGTTTGAATGTGAGACTTGTGTTAGGGCCAAAAGTCATCGTGTAACCTATCCTATAAGTTTGAATAAAACTCTTGTTCCCTTTGATTTGGTTCATACAGATGTTTGGGGTCCATGCCCCGTTGTCTCTAAGTCGGGTAGTAAATGGTTTATTCTATTTACCGATGATTGCATTAGAATGACTTGGCTTTACCTATTAAAAACAAAAGACGAGGTTCCTAAAATTGTCAAAGAATTCTATGCAATGGTTTGCACTCAGTTTAAAAAGGACATTAAAATGATCAGAAGTGATAACGGGACAGAATATGTTAATAGAACATTACAATATTTTTTTAAAGAGAAAGAGATTTTGCATGAAACCTTGTGTGTTGGGACCCCACAACAAAATGGAGTCGCGGAAAGAAAGAATAGACACATTTTAGAAACAGCTAGGTCTCTTCTTATTGAAAATAACGTACCACAAGTTTTTTGGGATAATGTTGTCTCTTGCTATGTACCTCATTAATAAAATCCCTTCTAAAGTCAACAACTTTAAAACCCCCTTACAGATGCTATCTACTCATTTTGTTATTCCTTCAATCCTAAATTTATCTCCAAAATTTTTTGGGTGTATGGCATATGTTCACCTTCAAAAGCACCAAAGGACTAAACTAGAAGCTCGGGCAGAAAAATGCATTTTCTTGGATTTTGGGGCTCACAAGAAAGGCTATAAATGCTACAATCCTAATACACGAAGGTTCATTGTCACAATGGATGTCACGTTTGTTGAGAATAGCCATTTTTTGACAAATCCCAAGGTTTGATTCAGGGGGAGAAATTATAAGAAGAATCGACTCTTGTATTCAAAGTGCCAAACAGAGAGGAGGTGCCCAAAAAAGGTATGCAGTTTAGCCAAGTGTTAAACAGTGAGCATGCTTATCAATTTAACACACCAAGGGAGGATGTGTTGGTCAATCAAAATTTGACGCTTAGAGAACCTATATTTGAAAAGAAAAATGAAGTGTGAGAGCTGAACGCTCCTCAAAATTTGAAAGTATATGTCAGGAAGAAAAAACAAGTTGATTACCCAAACATGGAGGAATCTGCAGATACTCAATTCTGGATGGAAGAGGAACAAAGAGAAATGATACAATCCGACTTGCTGCCGCAAGGCCAAGACTCTCGTGAGAATCTCCTTGAGGTAAGTTCTCAAACTCGTGATGTTATTTCTCAAAATAGATTACCTCTAAGGATTAATTGGGGTATACCACCAAAACGGTATAGGTATGAACCAGAAAAAGAGATTAGTATGGAGAGTGAGTATCCAATTGCTAAGTATACCTCAACAGAAAGATTACCCGGTCCATTAAAGTAGTTTGTAAATGAAATTACCTCAAGTACAATACTTGAGAAAGTCGAGGATGCTATGAGAGACCGAAGTGGGTAGAGGCAATGGAAATTGAGATGAATGCACTTGAGAAAAATTGCACTTGGAAACTTGTAGATCTACCAAAGGAAAAGAAACGAGTAGGGTGTAAATGGGTGTTTGCTATAAAATATAATGCTCAAGGAAAGATTGAAAGGCATAAGGCTCGATTAGTTGCAAAAGGATATACCCAAACATTTGGGATTGATTACCAAGAAACTTTTTCACCTGTTGCAAAACTAAATACTGTTCGAGTGCTCTTATCTCTTGCAGCAAATTTAGACTGGCCTCTATATCAGTTTGATGTGAAGAATGTATTTCTCAATGGAGATCTAGAGGAGGAGATTTACATGGAACTCCCACCTGGATATAAGTATTTGGGTACATCTCCTAAAGTGTGCAAGCTCGAGAGATCGTTATACGATCTAAAGCAGTCACCTAGGACTTGGTTTGGAAGATTCTACAAGGAAATGAAAAGTTACAACTATACTCAAAGTAACTCAGATCACACTATGTTTGTTAAAAGGAGAGAAGGTAAAATTACTGTATTAATCATTTATGTAGATGATATGATTATTACAGGAGACGATGGGGAGGAGATTGAGTCACTTGAGAAGAAATTGTGCAAAGAATTCAAAATGAAGAATTTGGGGGGCATGAAATACTTCCTTGGTATCGAGGTAGCGAGAAATTACCGAGGAATCTTTCTCTCTCAACGGAAATACATTCTAGATCTTCTTGCAGAAGTTGGAATGCTAGACTGCAAACCAGCAGATACATCGGTAATTCAAAATCAGAAATTGGGACTGGACCCAAACCAATCTCCCACAAATAAAGAAAGGTACCAAATGTTAGTTGGAAAATTGATTTATCCCTCGCATACTAGACCTGGCATAGCTTATGCAGTTAGTGTGGTGAGCCAGTTCATGCATGCTCCCACCGAAGAACATATGGAGGCTGTGATGCGTATTATTCGATACTTGAAGGGGGCTCCTGGCAGAGGACTTAAGTTTAGAAGAAGTGGATTCTTAAAAATTGAGGGTTACACACATGCTGACTGAGCTGGGACTGATCATAAATCGACAGCTGGGTACTTCACATTTGTAGGAGAAAATCTTGTCACATGGAGAAGTAAGAAGCAGAATGTGGTGGCCCTTTCAAGTGCAGAGGCAGAATTTCGAGGAATGACAAAGGAGATCTGCGAATTGTTGTGGCTAAGGAAGCTACTCCTAGAACTCGGGTTTGAGCAAGAATGGGAGATGATTCTTTTCTGTGATAATAAAGCAGCAATTGATATTTCACATAACCCGGTGCAACATGACCGAACGAAACACATAGAAGTTTACAGGCAGTTCATCAAAGAGAAACTAGATTCAAATATCATAGCCCTTCCATTTGTCAGGTCTAAAGAACAACTTGCAGATATGATGACAAAGGCGGTATCAAGTAAGACCTTTAATGAATCTGTAGTCAAGTTGGGTATGGAAGACATCTACGTGCCCACTTGAGGGGGAGTGTTGACAGAAGCAAGTGTACACAATAGTGTCACAAATAATCAGAGTCAAATCTAAGAAAAGCATGCTGTGCAAGGATTTAATACAGATTATTTATTTCTAAGTTTGTCTTATTTTATTTTTGTTTATTTGAATACCTAAAAGGAATGTATAGAAAAAGAAGGTATGTGTGGCTGGTGAGATATTATCCTCCAGCCACCTACAAGAGGAGCGAATGTCTTATAAAAGAAAAGACTATTAGAAAATATTTTTAGAAATTGTAAAACAGAAGCTTCTGAATTAATAATATCTAGGTGGAAAAGGTGATTCTTGGGAGTGCTTGTATTCGTTTGTTTTAATTTTATTAAATCTGCTAATTAGTTGTTTATGTTCAATCTCCAATCTCCATATATAACGTCATTGTCCGCTTGTCTATTCAAGAGGAAAATTTTCTCATCCTTTCAAACTTTAATTTTGACCGTTGAACCTACTTCTATTTCCAAGAACCACCACTAAGCATCATCTCGATCTCCTACTTAAAGTAAACATATATATACCCCACTCGTCAAATTAAGATCACCAAAACAACAAAATCTCCAACCAATCCGATTCCCTCTCCTCTGCTCTCTAAGAAAGCAAACGACAAAACATTAAAGAGAGGTAAAAAAAAAAAGATGGTTTGGATGAGGAAGGAGAGAGACATCGCACTGCATTACACACGCCTCACAGACGAAAATGGGTGCAAGAAAAGAGCACCGAAAGGCTATGTCCCTGTTCTTGTAGGTGGTGACACGGAAGATCAAGAGGAGAGGTTTTTTGTTTGCATAAAGTTGTTGAAGGAACCATTCATAGCCGCTCTGCTTGAGCAAGCAGCCGAGCAATTCGGCTACCAGCAAGGTGTGCTGAGAGTGCCGTGCAATGCCCGTTGTTTCCAGAATGCAATTGATTTGATCTCTCGAGGAAGATAACAACGATATGGAGTTCTTTTTCCTCCTTTTTTGGGTTACTTAAGACAAAATGTATATTGATTCTTTCTATTCATTCATTTGCTGTACTGTTAAGTACTGTAGAATTATTCATTCTGTACGTATATAATTAATGCTGAACATGTGGACATGGTTAACTTAGTCATTATAAGTTTGACTTGATATAGTTTAAATAATAAATCTCTCCACAAGTATTAAATAATATTATTATTTACAATGTAATTATTTATAGTTTTGATGATTCAGTTACTTAAAATTAGCTCAGAATTAATCCAACAATTGAATACGCTGCTGTCATACGCATGACTATATGTCTTTTGCTTGCATAACAATGGATGTATCCTTAGAAAATTAAATTATTCTAATAATTCTTTGTGCAATATTAGTTATTATTGAAGGAATAACAGTCAATTTTTTTAGGTATATATCAACATGAATGAACCTGAATTAATTGCAAATATCTACTGCGCATGCGTAAATATTGATGTGCATGCACGCATGAAATGAGAATAACTGAAATTACTTAAAATTTAGAAGTGCTGATCTAGTAAACCTTTGTGCAAGTATTAGTTAAAATAATTATTGCTCTAGTAAATCTTTGTACAACTATTAGTTAAAAATTTAGAGAATAACTGAAATTTTGATAATTTAAAAACATGAAATCAAGTCCTTAATTAATTACATCCATTTGTTGTTAATGCAAGCAACACGCTATAAATCCATTGCCACAGCTTCTTTTGTAAACAAATTTGATCCTTTGAAAATATTCAATTAAATTACTGTACATGTATAACATAATATTCGAAGTATAGGTATCAATTATGGTAATATTATCACATGAAATGAGTTTAGAGTTGATAAAAAAATAAAAAATAAAAAACCCATCTATGATGCATACAATGAGTTGTAAATGCTTTACTAGATGTTATGAGGCGTAAAAAGCGATTTATACTTTCGAAATTGATCTAATAATAATGATACAAGTATTATGGAGGTTGGCTACTCTACTTATATAAGTATATGAGGGTATATACTTATAAGTCATTTTTTCGTTTTCAAAATCCAAAAAGTCGATCTGAATCGTTAGATGTGATCTTATTAGATACAGCACATCTGTGCAGTTAGCATAGCTTAATGGATTGTATAGGTTAGGTTATTAGATACAGCACAGCTGTGCAGTTAGCATAGCTTAATGGATTGTATAGGTTAGGTTAATGGATCCTAATCCGATAGTATTAGATACAGCACAGAGTCAGTTAGTTAAAGCTACTGCTCCATTTGTCTATAAAATCTAAATTGATTTCAAACTAAGTTTCGAATCGTGAGCTTTTTGTGCACCCCTACAACCATACCGCAAGCTATCAATGTTTTACCACAAGTTAAGTGAGATTCATGAAAGTTTATCTATGCTTTCGACATTGATCTAATAAATATTTGCCTAGGTATTAGGTAAATTTGTAGTCAAACGGTCAGCCTTGGTGATTTAAACACTTCAAATATATGGTATCGATCCAAAAATAATAATAAATATTTATTGTAAATGCAATTTGCTCTAAATGTAT
Source organism: Carex rostrata (assembly GCA_964058875.1). NCBI lineage: Eukaryota > Viridiplantae > Streptophyta > Magnoliopsida > Poales > Cyperaceae > Carex > Carex rostrata. The sequence goes on from CAXKVT010000256.1 coordinate 67,000, forward strand.
TTAATTAGACAGCTTTTTCTAGTGTAAAATTGACGTATTATTGTGGGCTGCTGCTAATTATTGACAAATTTCATCTCTTAATTAATTAATTGAAAACATTGAAGCAACTTTTATTTGCCTAAAATTGATGGATCATTCTAACATAGTGACATAGACCACAATGTATATATTTAGAGAAAAGGTATCATCCCCCCACCTTCAGTCCCCTGATAATCCCGTCGACTTTTTTCACGCGGTTTCAATCATTTTTAACGGTCCGTCTCAAACTGCTTATTTAAAGCTTTTCCAATCCCTCTCTGTTCATTTTCACCTCTCAAAATTTAATTGCCAAATAAGAACGAAATCGTTTGTCCTTTTTACTTTTTTATATTAAAATAATATAAAGTTTATGGTTTGAGATGTTGAATCAATATTTTAACATAAAATTTCATCATGACATTTTGTTTTTTTCACAGAACTGTTAACTTATTTGAAAGGTTGAATTATAATATTTTAATATAATAAATGTTAAAATATTAGAAAACGATTCAATAATACAACAAAACAATACAGCGAAACAATACGGCAATCCTTGTGTATTCAACGAATTCATTTTGATGGTCAACGTTTGAAATAATACGGCAATCCTTTTTTTCAACGAAATCATTGAGATGGTCAACGCAATTTGGCCTTCATACCTTCTTCTAAGATACCTCACCTAGTGAGTAGAGAAGGTTAGTTTTATAATTTTTCATTGTTTTATATGTACAGAGTCATGTGATAAGGTTTATAGAGTTAAAAAAATTATAATTGAATTTTTTTTATTGGTTTACAGTATTCAATGAAACTGTCTACAGAGTTATGTGATAAGGTTTATAGAATTTAAAATAATTGAAAGTAGCGTCTAAATGCAAATTTAAACAAAAAAAATTTGAAATTTTTTTACGGGTTTACAGTATTCAACGAAATTGTCTACAGAGTTATGTGATTTTGTTTACAGAATTCAAAACAATTGAAAGTATCATTTAGATGTAAATTTTTAAAAAAAATTGAAAAAAAAAATTAAATTTTGAAAAAAAAAATTGAATTTTTTTTATTAGTTACAAGATTCAACGAAACTATATACAGAGTTATGTGATAAAGTTTACAGAATTTAAAATAATTGAAAGTAGCATCTAGGAGGATATTTGAAAATTTTGTAAAAAAATTTGAAAAAAATTTGAAAAAAAAAATGGAGGTTGAAGTGGAAGTTAAAGTAGTTATTGGAGACAACACATAAATGAGAAGTTTTTATGTTGACAGAATTTATTGAATTAGTTTACAGGATTTAGTATTGATGTTTACAGGATTTAGTATTGATGTTTACAGAATTAGTTGAATTAGTTTACATGATTTAGTATTGATGTTTACAGTATTGATGTTTACAGAATTGAAAGTTTTATGTTTACAGGATTTGTTGAATTAGTTTACAGGATTTAGTATTGATGTTTACAGAATTAGTTGAATTAGTTTACAGGATTTAGTATTGATGTATACAGTATTGATGTTTACAGAATTGAAAGTTTTATGTTGATAGGATTTGTTGAATTAGTTTACAGGATTTAGTAGTGATGTTTACAGGATTTAGTATTGATGTGTACATAATTAGTTGGAAAAAAAAATTTGAATTCTTTTTTACATTTTGAAAAAATAAAATTTGAAAAATAAAATAAAATATTGAAAAATTTTAAAAATTGAATTTTTTTTTTTACCGGTTTATAGGATTAAACGAAACTATTTACAGAGTTATGTAGTAAGGTTTACAGAATTCAAAATAATTAAAAGTAGTATCCAGAAGGAGACAAAAACATTTTGAAAAAAAGTTTGAAAACAAATTTGAAAAAAAATTTTGACAAAAAATTCCGAATAAAAATTTCGAAAATAAATTTTGGAAAAAAAAATTTCGAAAATAAAGTTTTGAAAAAAAAAATTTGAAAAAAAAATTGAAAAAAAAAAATCGAATATTTTTTACATATTTCTGTTTACAAAGTTTTACTGTAGTCATAGTTAGTTTTTAGTTTTGAAAAGCTGTTAGAGATCTTCTAGATGTGGTCCTAGTCAAAGGTCTAGAAGTGGTCCCAGTCAAAGTAGTTAAAGTGGTGGTTAAAGTGGAAGTTATTAGGGACCACACAGAATTGAAAGTTTTATGTTGACATGATTTGTTGAATTAGTTTACAAAATTTAGTATTGATGTTTATAGGATTTGGTATTGATATTTACAGAATTAGTCCGGAGATTTTTGAGAGACTGGAGTTAGAGGACTGTTAGCTGCTTCCATATATTTATATGTAGGGTTCCACTTCCCAGCCTTTGACGGTTTCGCACACCCAATTCAAACCAACCGCGCTTTTACCAAAATTAATATTATTAACTTAATTAATCTTCTCCTTTCAACAACTACCACTGACCATCATTTCTCCACCTTACTCCTTATATACAAACCAGTCCTTAAAAACCTACGCAACAAAGAAACAATAAAATCTCCAAGCAGTTCACTTCCTCTCCTCCACACTAAACCATTAGAAACAAAAATGAAAAAGATGGTTTGGAGGAGAAAAGAGAGGGATGTGTCACCGTCCTACACGCGCCTCACAGACGAAAAGGATTTCAAGAAAGTACCAAAAGGGTATGTGCCAGTGGTTGTAGGCAGTGACGAGACGGGGCAAGAGGAGGAGAGGTTTCTGGTACATGTGAAGCTTTTGAAGGAACCATGTATCGCTGCTTTGCTGGAATTAGCAGCAGAGAAGTTTGGCTATCAGCAAGGCGGAGTGTTGAGAGTCCCATGTGATGTGCACTCGTTTCGGCATACAATTGATTTAATCTCTCAATGCAGATAACAGAGAATGGAGTTTTCCTGTTTTCCTTCTTTTGTTTTTGTTTTTGCTTAAGACAGATTTTGATATTTTTTTTTTCCAGTTTATAGAACTATGAAATTCTGTAGAATTGATTATGCGGAATAACACTAAAATCTCAGAAATTCTGAGTTGTGGATTACTTGATTTGGTAACCAAGCAATGATGAGTTTTGTGACTTGTTTAGTTGCTAACTGTTATTTATTTTACATCAAAATAATATTATTCTCATGATTTCCCAAGTCGCCACACTAAGGCCCTGTTCGGCTGCACAGTGGGAATGGAAATAAGAACGAGAATATAAAAAGTTTGAACTAAAATTTACCCGAAATTTTTATAAATACCCTAAATAATTAACAAATTACGTAATCTATCACATTTTTAGTGAAAATTCGAAAACTAGCCAATCCGGTTAACCAATAACCGGATTGGGCCCTTCTTTCCGGTGGCCCAATTCCCGGAATAGTGAAAATGGGTCCGGTTATTGGTTAACCGGAAATGTGGGAATATGCATTTTTTTGAAATGGAACAAAACCGGTTAGTGGTGCACCGGTTTTGGCCTTTCTTTTTTCTTTTTCTTTTTTTTTTGAAAACAGAATTTTTTTTTTTGTATTAAAATATTAGAAATGTTGAATATATTTCTTTGAAAATAGATGGAATACAATATAATTTGATTTAGTAGAAAGACTGCAACAAATAACTCGGATCAATATTTTTCAGGCCAGATTTTTCGCGGCTGTAAGAAAAATTAATATATTTCTTTATGTATTATTGGAAAAAAAATAAAAATGCTTAGATTCTGAGTTATTGATCCCGGTTCAAAAGTCACTTCTAGGTAATCCAGAAAATATTGTGATATTTCTAGTACATTTAATTTATTAAAAGTTGTATCTATTTTTGAAAAAAAACAAAAACTTTAATTTATTTAATAGTTGTTATTCAAAAAGAATTCTCAAAATAGATACAACTTTTAATAAATTAAATGTACTAGAAAGATCACAATATTTTCTGGATTACCTAGAAATGACTTTTGAACCGGGATCAATAACTCAGAATCTAAGCATCTTTATTTTTTTCTAATAACACATAAAGAAATATATTAATTTTTCTTACAGCCGCGAAAAATCCGGCCTGAAAAATATTGATCCGAGTTATTTGTTGCAGTCTTTCTAATAAATCAAATTATATTGTATTCCATCTATTTTCAAAGAAATATATTCAACATTTCTAATATTTTAATACAAAAAATAAATAATAAATAAAAAATTCTGTTTTCAAAAAAAAAAAAAAAGAAAGGCCAAAACCGGTGCACCACTAACCGGTTTTGTTCCATTTCAAAAAAATGCATATTCTCACATTTCCGGTTAACCAATAACCGGACCCATTTTCACTATTCCGGGAATTGGGCCACCGGAAAGAAGGGCCCAATCCGGTTATTGGTTAACCGGATTGGCTAATTTTCGAATTTTCACTAAAAATGTGATAGATTACGTAATTTGTTAATTATTTAGTGTATTTATAAAAATTTCGGAAAATTTACTGTTCACGTGGGAAAAAAAAAATTCAGTCTGAGTGAATTTTTTTTTTCCCACGTGAACAGTATTTTCGGAATTACATCCGAACAGGCCCTAATTAATTACATGGAATAATGGATGTGAGGAGTAATTATTTAATACTTAAAAAGGCATCACATGTTAAGTTTTCATCTTGTTCCAAGCACATATTCTTTGAGTGAGACTGAGAGACATCGGAAGAAGAGCACGAAACGTGAACTAATTTCACTCCTAATTGATATTATTTCTTCCATTTTGTTGAATAAATTAAAATTTGGTGGGCCATTAAATTATGTATGTGTAACAATAGTTCATTATTTTTTACTATATAATGTGAACTATTTCTTTCTTCTAGACGACAGATTAGGACTGACTTTTTATTATTTTCAATTTGTTTGTCATGTTAATTAATTATGCTATGATCCCTTTCTTATCCGTCATGGCTGGACCGGACCACACAATTTATATATTTTACTCTTGCAAAGTTACATTTGATGTTGATAATTAAGGAAGAGACGTTTGATCGTCCTGAAAACTTTATTTTCTTCAATAATGTATTCTTCAAACATCTTATATTCTACGTGTAAAAAAACAATTTACTTCAAAACAAATCTTTTTTTTTTTTAAAGTTGGCAGTGGCCGTCAAACTGTGTAAAAAATTATAAAGTAAATAACATATTTGTAAACATCTTAAGGGAGAATTTCATATATAACACTCAAAAATTATGAAATTTTTGATATGTTCTTGTCATCCGCCTCTTTGGATGGAACCGGTGCATTGGTACTACTCACCAACTGCGGTTCCAACTTCTATCTCGACTTCTTTATTGTTGTTTTTTATTGAACATTTATTTTTCATACATATGTGAGATACAAAAGAAGCTAAAACCAAAGAAGATTCCTTTTTTTGCTTCCTAACAATTCAAGTTCCTTTCTTTGCTCGGAAAAACTTCCTTTACTTACTCTCATATTTCATAAATTGGGGACCAACTCAAAAATCAAGTAGAAGAATATCTTTTGAGCCTTGGTCTTATCAATTATCCGATCTCACGAGGTAGTCAAACGGGGCTGCAAGGAATCGGCTTGGGAAGATCCCTTTCTTTCTATCACTGGCACTTCTTTTCTTCTGACCGATAAGGTCATTTCTACATATTTTGTTTGAGGAAGAAAGAACCCTTTGATGTTTGTAGACTTGGTCCATGCATGAACTCTCTATACAAACTCTCTTTATGGTATCAAGAACCAAGTTAAATGAAGAACATTCAATTAAAAGGGCCCGACATGTATGGTTTAATAAGACACTGGGAATCACCCATTATAACGTATTTTAATTAATCTTTAATTAATTTTAGTTTTTAGAATTCTAAACATAATTAGTTTGAACTTGGGATATTTATGGTAAATATGTAATTATAGAATTTTAATTGGTAAATACATAATTTCATAGTTATTGAGCGGTATATATGAAATTCCCCCTTTTTAAAAAAACTCTCTGTTTTGCTTGTATCTCCCTATAAATGAGCACTTCATCTTGTATTTGTATAGCCGTGTCACCAACAATCTTCGAAAGTATTTCCTTCAAAGAGTTTTTTGTTGCGCATCTTCCATAAGACCCAGCATGTCGCCGATTTTTTTAAAAATACCCAAATTTATAAATATTTTATTATAAATAACCACATTTTTGTCAAAATTTTATTTTTGTCCAAACCGTACAGATTATTTACAGTTTCAATTAAAAATTCATACCGTAAATATTCCTCACGGTGTGAATTTTTTTTTTCTTTGATTTAAAAATTCGGACCGTATATATTCCTTACGGTTTGATTTTTTTTTTTAAATCCAACTTTGCACCTCTGGTTAACATATCAAAACACCTTCAAAAATCATGAAAATTTAACAACATGCATTCTTAACTTCATAGAACAAGACTGTGAAGTTTCATACAAAATCACAAAACAGATCGTGAGATATCGGCTCTCAAAAATTGTCCGAACTGCTGAAGGAGTGCTTCTGAGCCCAAATTTGCACCTCTGATTAACATATCAAAACACCTTCAAAAATCATGAAAATTTACCGACATGCATTCTTGACTTCATAGAATAAGACTGTGAAGTTTCATACAAAATCTCAAAACATATCGTGAGATATGGGCTCTCAAAAATTGCCCGAACTGCTGAAGGAGTGCTTCTGAGCCCAAATTTGCACCTCTGAGTAACATATCAAAACACCTTCAAAAATCATGAAAATTTACCGACATGTATTCTTGACTTGATAGAACAAGATTGTGAAGTTTCATACAAAATCTCAAAACAGTCTTATTCTATGAAATCAAGAATGCATGTCAGTAAATTTTCATGATTTTTGAAGGTGTTTTGATATGTTAACCAGAGGTACAAAGTTGGGCTAAAAAAAAAAAAAAAAAACTCAAACCGTAAGGAATATATACGGTCCGAATTTTTAAATAAAAAAAATTCAAAGCGTAAGAAATATTTACGGTTTGAATTTTTAATTGAAACCGTAAATAATCTGTACAGTTTGGGCAAAACTAAAATTTTGACAAAAATGTGGTTATTTATAATAAAATATTTTTAAATTTGGGTATTTTTAAAAAACTCGGAGCATGACGCCGCAAAAGGAATTCCCCAAGTTTTGTTGCTTATCCCCGCTCTTCTGGCTGTTGGTATAAATTTTCAGAATATTCGGATAGTTGAAAATTAATTAAAATAAATCAAATTGAAATAGAACCCACATCGTGCGAAACACTTTTCTGAAGCGTATTCTGTCTCATCGTGTAAGATGGAACAGCAACCGAGATAATCCGAGGTTGTTGCTCTATAGGTACTCCATGAAAGCAATTGACGATGACTCCGCAATATTCAACATAGATCAGAATAATCAATCAAGATAAATAAAATATTATGTGGGAGATAATCTATATTTTTTGATACAAAACGAAGAGAAGGGATGTATCAAAATTGAGGGATGTATACAGAATGAGATAGAGATTGTAATAATTTTATTTCTGTTTATTTCTCCGATATCAAACAGAGAAGAGAAAGAGAGCTATATATAATCATGAAGAATTGCACCTCTTACCCTTAATAACAGATGTTAACGAAAACAAAATTCAATTAATTATAGAGAATGAATAGAGGTTAATAGCTTGTTTAATTATATCTCTTATCACAGAAAATACGGAAATAAACAGAGGCTTGATGGCGCCTCTTCAATGTTTCCTTTAATGAATAACGGTTATAACAAGGAAGAACCGGAAATCGAATTTATTAGATATGAGGATTTTCATATTAGTCCTCAGCTTAACAAAATATTACAAACGGTGATTTTAACAATTTTGAGTTTTTAGAACTCAAGTTCCAACACTGGCTTCATCCCTTGACTTAAACCAGGTCAGGGGAACCGTACCAGTATCCTTCATGATATATACTCCTAGCTGAGATGCAACTGTTCTCCACACATGAATCGCCTTTGGGCATTTGCAAAATATATGCACAGCTGATTCAACAACATCCCTAGCACATGTTGCACATGCTAAATCACAATTAAAACCCCTCTTATGCATTAAGCCATTAATTACCTCATGAGTGAGTAATTTATTTTTCATTAATAAGTATAGGAAATTCTTTACGGTTGCTGAAATCTTGAGCCTCCAATTGTCAGTGAAGCCCCATTTGATCTTTCCTCCACTAATGAATGCTTCATAGACCGATCTAACTGTATACTGATCATTTGCCTCCCATCACCATGTGAGGCAATTCTCATTTGGATTGAACTGCGCTTACGAATCGGTATTCCATTCCACGCATCAAACCAGTAAGATATCTGACGACCTGTGCCAATTTGTCATTGTGTACTCCACATGAATTGCGGTTTTATACCTTGAAATGTTTTCCAAATCAACATATACATATGAATATTGTACTCACATAGTCACATAGAGATGATCAGGGATCACTTGAGACTTGACAATGGTTATTAATTTTAACAATTTTGACAATAGGTTTAACAAAATTCAAATAAATAATTTAAGAAATAAATTATAGATATATTATGATAGAAACATAACCTAACAATTAAATTTGTATGAAATAATTATACTCAAAACCCCAAATTGGAACTCAACTTAAAATATTTTGTTTGAAAAAGCTTTGCAATCAGACTGGATTCTTGTGTTATAAATTAGAAAAAAAAAAAGGAATTTTTTTTTTTATTGAAATATTTTCGTATTAATTTTTATCTAATTTTATTTTTCTTCTATATCTTCCCGGATCAGTTTTTTTATTTGAAGATGCATAAAAAATTGTTAATTTTGAGAAATTGAAATTTCAAGTCAATTAATGTATGGTAAAACTTACAATTATATTAGATTTTAAATTTAAGTTTTTTTTTAAGATTATCAAGATCCACAAAATAAAAAATATCAGGTGATTTTACCTCATATATAAATCAGATGTTAATTATGAATATCCGACGATTAACACTGCCAATGCAATCTTTTTATTTAAATGCATCTAGTATAATATATCTTATAAATAACCCGCTTAAAAGTCAATATAATAATTACAACTTTGCAAGCTAAATAACTTATTAAAACGACGGTATATTCAATTATCTCCATTTGTATATTATGTACGTAGTTGTCCTGATCCGTCAACGGTTGAGATTGAAAGATGAATTTTTGAATTGAATATCAACCCTCCAATCACGTAATATGTCTTCTTTTTAGGGGTGTAAACGGTTGGATACGGATCGGATAGTAGTCTTACCATATCCGTATCCGTTATAATTTTTCAGATACGGATACGGATAGTCTCGGATACAGATACAGATCAGATATTAAATGTTACGGATACAGATCGAATATCGGACGGATACAGATATTTTTCATAATTAGCTTGTTGGTTACAAAATATCTATTATATTATTAAAATATAGTCACTAAGTATGTAATAGTGTTATATTGTTCATCAAAATATATATCTATATGCAATTTAGTAAATTATTGGGTATAATATGCAATTTAATAAATCAATTTAAGAACATATAGCACATTTATTGAGGTTTAACAGTGTAAACGGTCAAATACGGATAGTAATTAAAATGTCTTACCGTATCCTTATCCATTATAATTTTTCGAATACATATTGGATAATTTAGGTAATTTTTCGGATCGGATCCGGACGAAATCGGATAATATCTGATCCGTTTATACCCCTACTTATTTTGATTAAATATAAATATATTTTATGTGTAGAAATCTAAATTTAGTTAAAAACATACTCGCCACACAGAATGCTACATGATTTGTCGCAATTAAAATTGAATGAATCTCTGGCAATCTCTTTCATTATTTCTTCTTACAACTATCTTTGATTCCTGCAATTAAATTATTTTCTTATTTTTTGGTTTTCTCCATTTCATTTCTCATCTTCCTCTATAGTTTCGACAATGAAAATGGAAACCATCATATCTTTCCGAATTTTGTTTAGGGCTACTGTATCTTTGTGAATAAATGAATAACAGATCTTGTGTTGATGTTTACATAAAAAAAAGATCTTGTGTTGATGTTTACATAAAAAAAAAGATCTTGTGCTAACGGGAACAATCATATATTTCCGATCTAGAGAGAAAATGAAGTATATCTAGAGCTTTCGTGTAGAGAAATTTTCATTGTTAAAATAATTTTAATCAAGAATATATATGTAGATAAAATCTTTACTTTAATCATTTAATCATATCTTTTCTAATTTTATTTTTTATATATCATTTTTCCTCTTAAATCGTTCAATGAAATATCTTGATTGTAGAGAAAAATAGATATTAAATCGCAATGATGCTTCAAAAAAAAATTTCATGTTATATTTAATCTTTTTTTATTTGTTGTGGTTTCTATTATTGTTATTTGTTATTTGAATTTTCTTTTTTTTCATTTGTGTTTTTTATTTTTATTTAAATATATTTTTTCATTTGTGACTTTTATTTTCATTTAATTTTATGTGAATATCAAATAAAATATCTCTTCATATTCTATTCAATCTTATAATATATCTCTGTTGCAACGCACAGGCAAAATACTACTATACTAATGATGGACGTATTAATGTATATTAGCTTGTGACTCACAATTGACAAACACATCGATCAATTGGAAACTTGAGAACGCTTATATTTCTGCATCATTAATTGATCGACTCGTTGTCAAGATGGTGACAGAAAATAAAATGAATAATTGTATTCATCCCCCACTTTTATCGTTCCTGCAACTACAATTTAGGAAGATTGTACTATGGTCTCCGCTAATTATTTAAACACTTTTAAAATTAGAGGGTCCGCGTTAAATAAGAAAGGTGATAATTATTTAGAGGTTGTACTATGGTTCCTATTAATTATTTAAACACTTCTAAAATCAGAGAGTTCACTTCTAAAATTAGAGGTTGTACTATAGTCCCCACTAAAATATATGACAAAAAATATTCATTACAATAAATGTATACGATGTGATTATTTAAGTTTTTTTTTATATATGTATAAATACTCTAGTATATAGGTATAAATACTTGTAATACTTGATATTAATACGTTCATATGTTAGTCAGTGTCATATGGAAAAAATACTTGCAAGTATAGGTATAAATACTTGTACGACAAGGTATAAATACTTATATGACGACGAGCCCGAAAGTACGTCATTATGGATCTCATTTGAAAGAAAAATTGCGTAGAAGACGTTCGTGATTTTAGATTTGCAAAAATTTCATAAATCGTCAGAAATGTGAGCAAGATTGAATGAAGAAAAAAATCACCTCTAAAAACGTGTATGGTCCCCATATAATTTGAAATTTGGTTAGAAAGACAATTATTTATATAAAAATTGTTCACCTTATAGGTATAAATATTTCCGTTCTTAATGATAAATGCTTATGTGCATAAGTATTAATACTTTAGAAAAAAAAAATTAGTGCTAGAGTTTTTATGGTCTCCATAGTAGTTATGAAAGTTAATGCAGGAATAAATATGGAGATAGAAGTAGGATTAATTATCAGGATACAAATAAAATAGGATATAATTAAATTTTCATGATACATAATTGTATAATCATTTTAAACACAACTATTTTTTTTTTTTTTTAAAAGAGGCTATAAAGCCCGTTTCATTACTGAAACAGTTAATTACAGCAATTTCTCAGTCCATTGACAGAGAGAAAGTTCCAAAAATAACTAGCACATTGAAACAGTATAATAAATGGCATAATAGCCAGCTAACATTCACATCTAAAGACCAGAAGTACTTTAACCAAGCTAAACATAAGCCACATAACATTGGGCTGAGGGGTATATTAACTACAAAAAAGTTGAAGTAATTCTTCATTCAGAGATGCATCAGATCACCATATGTTTGCTGGAGGCATGGTGTCATCTGATACACCATAAGCAACCAGCTCCATGTTGGGTGGAATGACAGAAATGGGAATGGCATCTTCTATTATTGGCATCCAGGATTGCGCCTCTGCAGCCACTGGCGTCTTCATTTTTCCTGTCCAATATTCAATTAAAATTTTAATCTGAAAAATCAAAGCTCTAACAGTTTTAGGGTGAATATCATTAAAACAAACATCATTTCTATGTTTCCATATTATCCAACAAACCGCACTAAGTACCACTAATAAACCAGTGCATTCATTTTTAGGTAAATTTAGGGCATGATGAAAAATGTCTCCCCAGGTACACCAGTTTGGTAACCAGATTTGACTTTTACCAAGATAAAACCATATCTGTTGAGCTAGGTGGCAGTTAAGAAATAAATGGTCTCTAGTTTCCTGTTCCAAGCAAAAGTGACACTGTGTGTTTCCTACCCAGCCTTTTCTAGTTAAGGTATCCTTGGTCAATATTTTTTGGTGCATGGTGAGCCACATAAAAACTCTTATTTTGGGAGGGACTGGTAATGTCCACCAAATAAGTGGGTGAGAAGACAGAACTCCCTTATTGTTGAGTAATCTATAAATGGATTGAGTGGAGAACTTCCCTGAATTTTCCCATCTCCAAAGGAGAGTATCTGGTGTGTCAGGAAGGTGTGTGGAATTCACAATGGACAGAATTTGAGCCCAATCAGCTTGGTCAATTCCCATTAAAATCCTTCTAAATTGTACAATATTTCCTTGGGAGGCAATGACCTCAGTTAATAGTACTTTTTTATTGGTACAGAGTTGATAGACTTGATAAAATCTAGTGGCTAAAGAACAGTTTTGATACCATATATCTTCCCAAAATTTAACTGTGGAATGAATTTGACCTGGTTCAAAACTAGTGCTAACTTGACCTAAATTCTCTAATTTACTGATGGCTAGCCAAAAAGAGGAAGGATGTAAAGATGAGGCAGAACAGTATTTGGTAATAACTAGATCTTTCCATGTACTAGAGTATTGAGGATTCTTTAACTTCCACCACCATTTGAGTAACAAAGAGATATTCATTTCTCGAAGATTTAGAATGCCCATGCCTCCCAAATGTTTTGCTAAACAAGCTATAGACCATTTCATCAAAATATATTTCTTTTTAGAGTGATCACTACCTCTCCAAAGGAATTGTCTTCGGATCTTATCAATTATATTTAAAACAGTAATGGGTATTTTAAAAACAGACAATGTATACAAGGGAATTGCTGTTAGTACTGAATTAACTAAAGTAAGTTTACCACCTAAAGAGAGTAAATGTCCTTTCCAACTAGAGAGTTTGTTTTCAATCTTATCTATCAGGAATTGCCAGTCAGCTATAGTTAATTTTTTGCTACTTAAAGGAAGGCCTAAGTATAGGAGAGGGAAAGTATCCCACTGACATCTAAACAGATGATTCAAATTGGTGGATCTACTGGTATGAATAGGGTACATAGAGGTTTTGGAATAATTTACCCTAATTCCTGAAAGAGCCTCAAAACCTAGCATTGCCCACCATGCTGATTCTACATTAGTTTCAGTGGCAGACAAGAAGAGGATAGTATCATCAGCATAGTGGCAATTTGTAATGGCTTTGTTATTTAAACATGGAGGTCCTAAACCTATCAGTTTATTTTGTAGGCGCCCTTTAGAAAAGATCTTGCTGAGTGTATCAGCAGCTAAGATGTATAAAAAAGGAGACAGAGGATCTCCCTGTCGGACACCCCTTTTACAATAGAAAAACTCAGATAAGTTCCCATTAATCAGTACACAAGATTAAGAGCTATGGAGCCAGTGAGTGATCCATTGGATCCATTTTTGTCCAAAGTTTCTACTCTGTAATACTTCTAAAAGATAATCCCAGTGGATCTTATCATAGGCTTTCTCAAAGTCCACTTTGATCACCACTCCAGGTTGTTTTAAAGTTTGACAGGAATGTAAAATTTCTTGACTTAAGACTACATTATCCAGGATGTATCTATGTTTGATGAATGCAGATTGGCTGGCATCAATGATCCTAAACATAATAGGTTCTAATCTGAATGTAAGTAATTTGGATAATAATTTGAAACTACAGTTACCTAAACTAATGGGTCTATATTTGGTAATAAGCTTGGCATCTTTTTCTTTTGGAATAAGGCATATGCAAGATTTGTTAATTTTATGGAGATTCAAGGTGTTGTCAAAGAAATGGTGTGCCAGAATCATGAGATCTGCCTTAACTATGTCCCAAAAGAATTGGTAGAATTTGAAGGTGAAACCATCTGGCCCAGGGGCCCCATTGGGTTCAGAAGCAAAAAGAGCATTTCTGAGTTCAGTCTCTGTGAAAGGTCTTTCTAAAGACCATTGTTCTAAAGATGTAAGTAAATCAGGAGTATCCCAGAACCCTTCTTCTAAATGACCAAATTTAGTTCCAGTCGTACCTAATAAGTCCTTATAAAACTCAACCACATGTTTTTGAATGATATGAGAGGCAGAGGTCAACTGCCGATCAATTTCTAAAGAATTAATCCTATTTTTCTTTGATCTATGGGTTGCAATTGTGTGGAAGAATTTGGTGTTGGAATCCCCCGCCTCTAACCATTTCTGTTTGGATTTGATTTTCCAGGTTTCCTCCTCCTGATGATATAGATTTTCTAATTGGGTAGTGTAAAAGAACCATTGTTCCTCTTCTGAGATAGTAAAATCTCTAGATTCTCTAATTAACTCCAAATCATGTAAACTAGTAAGAAGGTGTTGTTTCTCTTTTCTAGTAGCCCCATAAAAGTTTTTTGCCCAACCCCTAATTTTTCTTCTGACATGTTTAAGTTTATCATTCCAGGATTGAGCAATATCAGGTAACTTAAGGGGGCTCTCCTGCCACCACTTGGGTAACAATCTAAGAAAATCCTCTTGTTCAAGCCAGATAGGATCAAACTTAAATGTTTTGGGAATAACAGCAGGGGTGTCATGTGTTTGTAGGACAAGGGGACAATGGTCAGAGAGAGTACTACCTAGATCTGAGATAGAACTATGAGGGTATGTGAGATCCCAATCTAAAGATGTGAAAATTCTGTCTAGAAGAGCAAACTGTCTACCATTGGTCCAGGTGAATTTACGAGTGGTCAGTTTATGTTCTACCAAAAGGTGATCTTGGACAAAATCATTAAACAGCCTACTAATGCCTATGTCAAAATTGGATCCAGATTTTTCTTGAGGTGTCCTAATTGAATTGAAATCACCACACAACAACCAATATGGTTGGGAAGTCTCACCCAGGTGAGTGAGTTCCTCCCAGAATGCTGTTTTGTGTCGGCGTAAGACTGGACCATAGATAGTAGTTAATTGCCAAATGATATTGTCTTCTTTACATTCCAGGATTACATTAAGACAGAACCTATGTAATGAGTGACTAGAAACCTTAATTTTATTGCTATCTGCCCCAAAAAGAATCCCACCTGATTTACCAATGGAGGGGACCCAAAACCAAATGTCAAAATGACTAGATATGCTATTTAAACATCTATTCGTAAAGTTTTCCTTCTTAGTTTCCTGAATAGCTACCATATCTATGTGGTTATCTATTATCATGTCTCTAAGTCTTTGTCTCTTAATGCTAGAATTAAGACCCCTACTGTTCCAATTAAGAAGTTTCATGATGGAACTATTAAACTCTCATTATGATTACTACTAAGATCTCTAATTTCTAATGTAGCTGGTCTACTATCTACCTTAGCTTGATATTGTAAGTTCTTAACTACTAATTCAAAACTACTTCTATCCATTGTCTTAATTTGTTCTATCAGTGTTCTACAATCTTCCTGGGAATGTCCTAATCTAATGTTATAGACCTGAAATAAGTTGACTATTTGATCTATACTAAGTCTAGAATAAGGAAATGTATTTAAGAGAGGTATACTACCTGAAGCCTGAGAACTACTATTGGGGACTTGTTTCCTTTTCTTGGCTTTACTCATGGTAGAGGCAGGGTCAGCTTGATTAGTGACCCTTAGACTCCTTCTTGGTCCAGGTTGTAAAGGAGCCTCAGGGGTTGGTATGCTGGGATGTTCATTCTCAGAATCAGAGAGTGGAATAGGTTGAGCAGGGGATGCACCAGGCGCAAATTTCAAAGCGGCAGCTTTCAGTCTGGCACTACTGCGAGACGCAGGACCACTAGACTGAGACCCAGCATTCTTCACAGCAAAGGAGACTTTTTTGTTGACTGAAAGGGAGGATGTTTTCTTCTTCCTCCCCCAAGTGTATTTCCTCTTGTCTCCTTTTGGGGGATATTTAGCAAGTCTTTCAGCCCACAATTTCCGATTTGGGGTAAGTTCTGTGGGAGTATGGTTGGTATCAGTTGCGGTAGTGTTATGTTTGGCAGTGATAGGAGGATTAGGAGTGCGTTTCTTAACCAATTCCGAGAGAGGAGTATTGTCTTCACTATCAGAGGTATGAATGGGTGTATTGGGTGAAAAGGCTGATGTATGATTGTCAGGGAAAACAGTTTGCTGAGCAGAAGGATCTGGTACAGGCAAAGGCGGATTTGCAACTGGTAGAGATGGAAGTACAGGAGAAGAGAAGTCATGTGTTAAACACAACTATGATTTTGTACTCTCTTTTTTTAGAA
The DNA here is from genome assembly GCA_964058875.1 of Carex rostrata. NCBI lineage: Eukaryota > Viridiplantae > Streptophyta > Magnoliopsida > Poales > Cyperaceae > Carex > Carex rostrata. The sequence continues at coordinate 83,476 of CAXKVT010000256.1, forward strand.
AATCATGACTAAGGAAGCATATTTTTGAAAAAAAAAAAAAAAAATGAGCCTGGACTAGTAGGCAAGCCCATGTGCTCCACCACTGCTTGTGGTAATTGGTTGAGCAACTTAGCTCTATTGTTTTGAAAAGAAATATTTTGATATATAAAAATATATTTAGAGTCATGAAAAACTTCTCTTTACATGTTTCAGTACCAATCCATGATCTCTCAGCCCATTACAGCCCACTAAACTGAAGAATTTAGCCCATAAATCTTTAATAATTATATGATTTGATCCGCTACCAAACAAAAAGGTCCACCGAGACAAGTTACATAACGGACTACCAGACACCAGTCCCAATGGCAATATTTAGTAGGATGGAGCTAATATTTATATTAAAAAAAAAAACATTATTTTGAAATATTAAGTATGTATTTATATAAAAAAAATATAGACATAAAATTATTTTGAATCATATTTTAAAAATTAAAAATTGCACCAATGGAGATGTGTGATTTTCTAATTATTTTGAATATTAAGTATGTATTTATAAAAAATAAAAATAAAAGTATAGACATAGAATCATATTTTGAAAAATTTTAAGATGAGGCATAATCTTGTAATTTTTTTTAATCTAAATTATATTATTTTATCTTAAAAAACTATAAAAATAGAAGCATTTTTTGTCATTTTTTTAGCCAAGTGGTGGCGCAATTGCCCTTGGGTTCCATCTGCTCCCACCCGGAATATTTAATATTTTTGTCAGCCAAAGGTCCTCAATAGAATTACAATGAAAATGAAAATTATTGAAATTAGCTAATGGCTATCCATTATATTTCAAAAAACCAACAAATAAAATTGTAATAGAAAATATAAAAAGTATGTTGATATAATAAAAAAATGTAAAAACCAATATAGCATACGAATTTTAAATATTTTTGTAATTAATTTTTACCACAGCTTTTACTTAGGAAACTAATTCAATTTATGAACGATATATAGATAGTTAAAAATATAGAGCAATAATGTAAGACGTGAATGATATTGAGAAATAAGAAGTACAACTACAATTTATCAAAAATATCAAAATGCAGCCAACTTCCTAATAATCTTTTATTTTAGATAAAGATGGGATCATGACTCCCATCTACACGGAATTTCTTTTTCATTTTCCTATCTTTTCTTCTTTCTTTTTTCTAGTATTATTGAAATTATGTCCAATGAAAATCTTTTTATAAATTATAATCAAGCATCTCCAAACATAAAGGAGTGATCCGATTTTTTATTTTTTTTTTTAAAATACCCAGATGGCAGGATCCATGCAATCCCAAAAAAAATATTATATCCTTTCGTTTCAATAATATTTCTTTTCAGAAAATTGACCAGAGAAGAAACCAATTCGACCAAGCATAATAACAGGCATCCACTAATACATTGTTTTCTAAAACCTAGCTCTTTTCAATTTTTCATCTAATAATTTAATTACATTGAATGACGCACTATAACGTGAAGAAATAAAAAAAAAAAAAAAAAACAAAAGCATTTAGATGCTTGGTCAATCCCTCAATTTTTAAATCATCTCAACTTGCACTCTCCTATTTAAACACTAACATTTTTCCCTGGTTTTGATCAAGAGCAAGCAACCCTAGCAAAACAAAAATATATATATATAGAAAAAAAAAAAAAGAGTAAAACAAAACGGATGGGGAAGAAGCGATCCGTGCCGTCAGGGCACATACCAGTGCTGGTTGGTACAGGGGAAAATGTAGAGAGATTTGTAGTGCACGGAAAGTTTCTGAGCCATCCATATTTTGCAATGATGTTAGATCTGGCAGCGCAAGAATTCGGGTACGGGCAACATGGCATACTTCGAATCCCTTGTGACATTGCACATTTTCAGTATGTGGTCAGTTTGATAGCAAAACGAAAGAGAAAAATTCGTTTATTCTCTTTTACTCGCCCTCCTCTTATTACAGTGCAGAGCTGATGAGTTTCTAATTTTGCATGAACAAGTTGGAGATTTACTAGGGTTTTTTCAGAGGTTGGTATTTGAAAATCTCTGGTTGTACCAGGGTAGTTCTGCAACAAATATAGGATTATTTTTTCTTAACCCCTATGTTTTTCATGATGCATGAGATAGGCCAATGAGATAATAATTCATAACTCTGTAGATGGACATAGATATCTGTAATAAGATCAGGTATCCCTCTCTTGATTAGTGCAATCGAAAGGTTTCTTACTTTCTGTGTTTTTTTTTATTGTTTTCTACCTATTGTTTTTTATTTTCCTTTCTTGATGTTAAAGATTTGCAACTATTTAATTAATTGCGGTAGAGCAGTATTAAAAAGTTGATACTGGTACTGGTACACCATATTTTATTTCTTTTTCTTATTTTACTGGTACAAAAATTTGAGAGTGCTTAGTTTCTGCTACTTTTAAAAGATGAAAGGAATGGTGTATCTTTTGTAGATTTGCAAAATGAATAATGTTTTACATTACATTCCAAAGGTTACAATTTAATTCATACATAGAGGGGTCTCCTTTTATGTCAAAAAGTACAATAAGTTACACATATTTATATGCCCAAAAAACAAAAGCTTTCTGATACTGATATTATCTCTTTACAAACATTAGGATTCATCCGGCCTCAAAAAGCCCAGTTAAGGAGTCAAGTTCTCTAATATAAGACATGCTGTTATCTGTGAAAAATAATATACTTCTGTATACATACAAAAAAAAAAAAAATTAAATGCTCTCATAAAACAATGAACATCTATAGTAAATTTGAAATTATCATGACTACATGTTTGTATTTCGTTATTCCATGTCTATATACAAGTTAGTCATAATATAAAAAAAAAAAAGAGTAAGGCTTGGGTGCTATGGATAGCATAGAGGGCCACCGTGCTACGGCTCAATATTCGAGTTTTCAAAATCCAAACGGTCGATCTGAACCATTCATCTTGTTCTTCATATTAATATGTGTTTGGAGATCAAATTTTACATTTTTGAAAAAATTTTACTATTTTTTTAGATAGGTAGAAAATCAAATATCTTAATGGTGCAGAATTTTTTAGATCAAGTGATTTTTTATCTAACTAATAAAATAGTAAAAAAATTTCAAAAAATGTAAAATTTGGTCTCCAAACACATATTAATATGGAGAACAAGATGAACGGTTCGGATCGACCATTTGGATTTTAAAAACTCGAATATTAAGCCGTAGCACGGTGGCCCTCTATGCTATCCATAGCACCCAAGCCTTACTCAAAAAAAAATATGAGAACGTTATCCACCATAATGCAAATACTAAACAAATATATATGATGTCCACTGCGTTTGGGCAAAAATGCATTTTTTAACGACGAAAACAAAGAGAAACCTCTAGTAAATGTCCCAAATGATGACTTAGTATACCAATGTCATTATTGCTATTTATTAATGATATATGTCAAATCTTAATTTGTTAAAAATATGCGAAGAAACGGTAGAAGCAGTCAAGTCAAATTTTTTACAAGATTTTTTTTTTTTTTTTGACAAGACAGTCAAGTCAATTTTATTAATATACTTTTGATATTGTGCACTTGCAGAACAGCAGAAGACAATAGAGAAATTTGATTTGCTTTGCTGAATTTTAATCTTCTAAGAAAAGATATTAGACGAAGTAAGATGTGTATTTTTTTGGCATAGATCATACTTCCTGAATATTTCAAGGGTTGCTTTCCGCCAAGCAATTAATAGGGAGTTAGGCTAATATGACACTAGTGTTATATCAAACTAAATAACACCACATCTTAAACCCTTAGATCTGCTTTAAGATTCGTACAAAATGAAGTGCTTGAACAGTAAAAGCAGATAGTACGAATCTTAAAGCAGATCTAAGGGTTTAAGATGTGGTGTTATTTAATTTGATATAACACTAGTGTCATATTAGCCTAACTCATTAATAGGTGGCAGAAATAAGAAAACGTCTTTGAAGAATTTGTATGCAAATATAGAAAAACTGTAAATTTTGATACAATATTTTGTTCATTTCCGGAATAAATTAATGAACTTTTATTAGGATAGAGAAAAATGCTATTAAGAGGGGCTCATGGGTATTCATTAGCATTTTCGTCGGTAGGATAAACACCATTTAATCAATTCTCATCAATGTCTCCGTAATTGTTTTGTTCTTTCAGTAGCATTTGGTGTTTAGATAATTGCAATATTGATAATAGTTAATTAGAGGGGCTCAAATGCATTTATTTTTTAAGTCTTTGTCTTGTCTCCATTGTTTAATATTCTATAATTGCAATCTTTATTATTATTATCTCTATATACACATAAAAAAAATATTACTTTTCGATTATTTTTATAATTAATAAGTGAAAAAATTAACATTCAGAATTTATCCACATCAGTATATTTTTATAAGTTCTTGATACTAATCAAAACAAGATTGAAATGTCTTGATTTTTTTACATTGTATAGAGAAGATAATACATATCATATCTAATAGTTTTATTTTAATATCTAAGTTTTAAATTTCAAATTATTGTAGATTTAAAAATATAATAGAGGCATTTAAATACTCATGCTTGATCAAAGATGCCCGAATAATTTCTTTTCAATTACAGAAAAGGAAGTACAAATATTTAAGTAATTTAAGAACTACGAGTACAAAAAAAAATGTTGGAATTATATTATTTTGTACAAAATTCTCTTTATAAAAGAAGAGCTCGGCTATATTCCATTTAAATAAAATTCGTCAAGGTTCTATATATATCTTAATTGTTCATTTCAACTCGCATTTTTTTTAGATTGAATTTGAATTTTATTGTTAAAATCAAATGGAACAGACAAATTTTAGATAGCTAATAAAACAGATTAATCTGAATTGTCAGATCTAAATTAAATGGTGTCTTTTAACCTCCATTAAATGTCGGGTGACTGGAGATGAGACCCAAAAACAGAAAGGCTAATAAATCTGTACTCCATCTAGCAACAATTATCTCATGCACATTAAATGGTTAGTATGGATGCCTCCAAATTAGTTTCGTTCGTCTTTAATTAATTAATTAAAACATTTCTCTCATGAATACGCATCCACATCAGCAATTAATTGCATTAGTTGAGACTATTCGTATAAATCAATTAAAGAGCCCACGAAAAGAAGCAAAAGTCCTTATAGGACATTTATGTCCACCATCAATTCAACCAAATGCAATAATTACCACCAACTTTAATTAAGAACAAGTTCATGAATCTATCCAGTATCACACAAGCTCTTTAATAAGAAATAAACCACAATTAATTACATTACCTCCAATTAAAAGACTAGTCTACCATGCATATTGCAGTTACCGTCATACCAGAGATAATTTACCTCATTTAATTCATAAAATAGATTGTGCAATCTTTTTCCGTTTAATGAGCAGTGTCCAACAGTGGAACACTCGTATATCTAAAAGGTCCAGTATGTAGACATAAATTTTGTACTACAAGTCTACAATTCATGATTTTTTTTTTTTTTATATGTTCTAAGTTACATATATAGCTTGCTCTTTGTTTTCATACCATTGATTGAACTCCATTTCTTCTTCTTTTAAAATAAAGAAACTTGTAATTACATGGTAGAGGCAATTAGTATCAAAACAAAAGGGAAAAGTTAAAAAGCTTTTCGGTTCAAATATTGAAAAGCCTTAGCAGTTTAATTAATTATAGACACAGCAACAATTTTAGCATGCTGCTTTTCCATATATTTCCTAAATACAAAATTAGTATCTGTTTATATTCATATCATATCAATACAACGAAGGACGCAAATTAAAAACAAAAAAATGTATCAGCTTTTTGAACTCTGAATCCTGAGTCCTGACCCTAGCTTCACACACATCTACTCCTTCAATTCTACAAACACCTCTTTTGCCTTATTCACCTTTTCAAAATAAATCAAGCGTTGTACTGTTAAGACTATTTCTTGGTTTCTTATTATTGTTATTGTTACCGAGCACAGCCGGTGGCACGTGTGAGTTGCACTGTGGGCACCGCGGGTTCTCCTTCGAGATCAAAACATAGAGCAAACACTTGGGACATGCAGCTGCCATCATGCTGACCCCACCAACAGGCACTGATGAATCACAACCGTCAACCAGATCGATCTGCCGTTTCATCGGTGAATTTGACGTTATTGATGATGAAGAGGGAGATGGCGAGCTGTCAGAATGAGCAAGGCTCTTGCTCTGAGATTCACGCCCCATGCGCTCTAATGCAGATTTAACTTTTTCTATAGTGCACACGCTCTGGTAGTTCGTGTGCGGTGCTGCCGGGTAGGTTTTTGGAAACGACTCGGGGACGTGAAGCGAGATGCTGGTCGGAGGGAGGTTAAGGTCCTGAAGGTGCTTGTTGTTGGTACTACTGTTGCTCCTCAGGTACATCTTACCCGGCTGCAATAATTGCAGAAATTATTATTAGTTGTTTGAAAATATGTTGCATTAAATTCATTCATTCATGTATCTGCTTAAATTTGCTTCCGTATCAGTTGCAATTATGAAAACAGCTCAGTCATTACTGTATTTCATAATTGCATGCACAAAATAAAAGTTGAGAAAGTTTTCTATATTATCCTTAAATAATAGGATCTACACATATACAGAATTATGAGGTGCTAACTGTAAAATGGCAAAAATAAAGAACTGATTCTGTATTTTATTAATTATTCGATTCCCTGGCGTTTGATTGACACACATAATAGAAAATATAAACGAAAAGAAGAGGAACAAATTGACTCAGGTTGAATTATACAGATGGCATGTCCATTGGCGCAGCAAGACATTTGAACCCAATTAAAATAACCACTCCTTTCAAAAAAAAAAATTAAAATAAAATAACCACAGCCCACAATACTTTAATTAAAGAGAGAATAGAATATGTGAGGAAAAATATACCAGAATATCAAGTCCCTTATCCCTGGCAGATCCAGACCCGATACCCAAACCAAGATCCAAATCCTTAGCATCCATGACAGGGCAACCACCAAGCAAATCGCGTGTTATTGGATCCTTTTCTCCATTCACCTCCGCTTCCTTCCCATATCCGCTAATCAACCTTGCCATAAGTCCCACCTCCGTCGCCATGAGAAGAGAGGAAGAAAGAGAGAGTCGAGTGTGTAGATGTAAAGAGATAAGAAGGGAAGATTGAGGTATAAATAAACAAAAGAATCGACATTAAAAGGAGGAAGGTGTGCAGTTAAAGGAAGGAAAGATCTAAAGGCATGCAGACAAAGGGCATTAAATGCACGAATTGAAATTAATTGGCATTGAATTGAGGTGTTTGTTTTGGGGCGGGATTAAAATTCTTTTATGACCATGATTAGTTTTCTGTGACAGTTTCTGTACAGTCAATATTACATGTTAACAACAACCATAGTGACAAGGTACCCGAATTATACCTGAATTATACCCGTTTAATTCTTTTTTGGGGTGATGCCGAACCGAACACCGAATTATTCGGTTGACCGAACTTTGACCGAATTAAACCCGAATAATTCCCGAATTTTACGAACTTTTCCCGAATTTTACGAACTTTTCCCGAATTTTACGAATTATTCACGAATTTTTTCTGAATTTTTCTAAGAAAAATTATTTTTTTGGTTTTTTATTTTTTTTCTCCCTTACAGGACTGAGATTTTTAATCCGGATAATTCCGAATCATTCCCGAATTATACCCGAATTATACCCAAATCACGAATTTTTGATCAAGCCAAACCGAACCCGAATAATTTATTTGTCACTGTGACAAGAACATATCATTATATGATCTCCCGAGATACATCATATAATGATATAGATAAATAGTCGTGGAGGATCTACAATGTAGTTAGTGAGTGAAAGCGACTAAAGGATGAGTGGAAAGGTGGGACCGACGACTGGAGAGAGGAGACGGCCAAAGTGCGCATTTAATGCTTGGAGAGATGGGGCCCACAAGTCTTTCTTTTCAGTGTTCCACCCTCTCCAGTTTGTTCTACGCGGAGACAGTGGCATGCTTATATCAGCCCTGTCAAGTGTCAACGGTGTTGGTGTGCAATACCCCTGGAGACAAAAATCAGTAAATTACAATAAAACATGGTGATGGTGCTAATCAAAAATAAATTTTAAATGTTTGAGAATTAATTCATAATACTATCACATTGAAATAGCAACGAGCATTGGTATTATGTTAAAATCAAACATTTTAAATTATTTACCAGTGCATTAATAGTGGCATTTTGTATGAATTATGTGTATGCTTCATTGTTCATCGGACCGTTTACAATTTTTGAATCAATATTTGATTTGTCCATTTTATTTGCATATTTGTTGAATTCCATATCTACTATCATTTCACAAAGCATATGACTTCGTATCAATTACTTTCAAAATTGAACATATTAACAGTAATACTAAACTAAATACAAATATTAAAATCATCAAAAGAGCTACTCAAACTATATTTCATCTTAGATTACTCATTCAACATAACCATGTTTTTTTTCCACACACCCAAAAAAAATATTAGGGGAACAGACAAGTTTTTGCCGTAGAATATTGCAAAAAAACAAGCATATTTATTACGTTAGGTCAGATTTTAATTTGCATGAATCATGCTTAAATTTTTTTAATTAGCAAGTTTTTCTTGAAGACCTAAATAGACTAATAACTTTACGTTTATCAATACATTACGCATTTAAGTAAAACAAAATTAATCCAACTTTATCTATTATGTGCAAATATTAATTGAGGTATATGGAAAAAGGCTAAGGAGAATCAATAAATTACAAAGAACCATACATGTTTCAAATCATCATTTTTTTTACCCCCTTAAAATCAATAAAGAATCATCTATGAAATAAGTATATATTATTATTACTAAATTTTAGAAGACACTTAGTTGGTATCATAGATTGGATCCCTAAAGAGGAAATGGGTCAATGTCCCTCTTTTTTTATTTAATTATAGATATTTATATAGTGATTCTAGTGTTATATTTGTAGTGATGATCCTCATAACGACAATCTAACAATTTTGATGTGATCATTGTATTAATGTCATAGCATGCTATCTGACCCCATTATAATGTTTTATAGGTCCGCCTATAGTTGGTGTTAACTATTTTTCATTTAAAACACTATATATTAGATAAGTAGTTACCTAAAATAAATGATACCAACTTATACAATTGATTTTTAATTTATAAAAATATTTCTTTATTCTCAAAATATAAGGTAATTTTAATTAGATAATGGCAAATAGGATTACAGGAGCTTTCACATTATTCCAGGAGCAAGCTATTACTAAAATTATTGTCTATCTGATGTACATCCATTTTAAAGAAATGGAGAGAAACTGAATTCAGTGATTATTTATTGCCTATACTTTTTCTAGGGTTTTTATATTCAGAGAACAGTAGTATGAAATACATTTAAAATATTTCTAAGGTTTTGTTCCATTCCATGCAGTGGGAATATCGTGGGGCCCAGTCCAGTGTATCATCATTGGGATCTGTAAAATAAGGTTAAAACTTAAAAGGCAGACAGTACATAATAACGTTTTATAAATTATAATCCCTTGTAAAATTTTCCTCTTTTACTATAGTAGAAAATATTTTCTCCCTTTTATAATGTATTTATCCATTGATGGTTAGGCTGCAATTAATGTCGCTAGTCTACAGAGATATGTATGTTTGTGTTTTAGATGGTGTTCATGTGGGATTAAGGAATGTCTATTACGTAGTATTAAAAAAACATGGGGGTCATATCAGCTGACAAGTATATATTAATTAATGTTGTGAGCAAGGCATCAACCTACAACATTATTGCTATCTACCTAACATTGAGTGATGTTACTATTCTCAAATTATGAGTTACTATTAAACTACAAAATATCTCTCAATTTAAATTGTTTTGCCTATAATCCACTAATTATTATTTTTTTTTCCTTTTTTTTCTTGTGCAATGCAATTCAAATGACATTTAGTATGACCACTGTTGTAACAGGTTGATCTTATTAATTATCACCAGATATAGATAATATGAGTAAGGCTATCATGTTTTGCAAATTAAAGTGAGTGTTTTAATTTGCGCTCATATTTCTAGTTTCAAAGTTTAAAACGTTGATCCGAACCGTTCAAGTTGATATCTATATTAAATTGTGCTTGCAGACCAAATTTTTTATTTTTTTTGGAAATTTTTACTATTTTTTAGAATTTTTCAAAATTAGTGTTTTTTAGAAAATTCTGGACCATCAAAAACAGTGATTTTCAAAGATTCTAAAAAAATAGTAAAAAATTTCCAAAAAATATATAATTTGTTTTCCAAGCATAATTTAATATGAATATCAACTTGAACGGTTCAAATCAATATTTTAAACTTTAAAACTAGAGATATGAGTACAAATTAAAACATCCACTTTAATTTGCAAGGCATGGTAACCTTATTCAGATAATATACTACTACGTACTATTGTACATAGTAATTATTATGAATTAAATACTATTGCTACTAGTGTACAAGAAGTAAAGTAAAATTGTAAAAATGAAATCTGCTTGATAGTTCAGGTTCACATAGAGTAGGCAAAGCCATTGAATAATAAAGAAAGGGATTGCTAAGGCACTGGCGCTTGTTAAGGAGATCTGCATTTTTGTCAACAGTCAAATTTTCTTCTTGGATGAAATATTGAAAGACTGTTCCCTGTATCAAAGGAAGCTAGTCAAATTTATAAAAAGAAAATAATTAAAACCTGTTCAAATTTGGTTCGGTGCACGTTTTTGTTTATATGATGGAATGGATAGGGGTGCTGATATTCACATCACAAAAAGTATTATTAACACAATAAAATTTAAATATTTTAATAAATAGACAACTTTACCCCTCATTTGTTTCTCAATCAAACTGTCATTTATTTTTTATTTTAATTAACAAACTTCTAAATTTGTTATTCTTCATTCATATTATCTTCTAATTGTACACTATACAGTAAAAAGAAGAAGAAATTATTTAGCAAGTTACCAAGCCAAATTTTGAAATAATATGTCCCAATTGTCACTTAGATTTGTAATTTTATATTTTATTATTTAACTAAATACCTGGATAATTTTATTTTTTAAATTTGATCATTTCAATTAAAAAAATCTACAATTTGTTATTTATTAATTTAACTATAAGTTTTCTTTTTGTTGATTGGTAAATTGATTTTTCATCTTTTTAATTATGAGTTTTAAGGCTGATGATATTAACAACACTAATTTTTTTAATAACACAACACATTCAAATATTTTAATAGTCTAGACAAATTTTCCCTTCATTAGTTATTTCCTTTTCAAAATAAATATGTTACGTATATTAATGCCTACCTATATATTTCCTTGTTTGTTTACTTCTTTTTATGAAAATTAAAATAGTAGATATATTAATTATCATATTATAGCAAAATTAAAATAATTAAACAATAAATTCATTAATTAGACAAAGTTTCATGTCTTGTATCCTTGAGCTTCTAATCTCTTTTTCTCCACAAAAATAATTGTTATGGTTCTTCAATCAAAGGCGGAGCGAAACATTCAAACTATGAAAGTTAGATATGAACAACAATCAATTATATAAAATTTTCATACTGTGAATGGGAATCAATTTTACAGTACCCATAACATTTGAAATTATATAAAAAGATCATATATAAACATAAAAATTAAAAATAAATGGATGCAATTGACCCGCATTTGGTTGCACTCAATCCTGTCCTGTTTGTTCTTCATCTGTTTGAGTTAAATAATAACAAAATTATAATTTATTCCTTTCAATTTTATTTAGATAGGCATATAGATTTCAATTTTATTTAGATAGGCATGTAGATTTAAAAGTATATAACTAGAAGAATAATTAAAAGAGCCCAAGTAATATAATTGTGTTATTATGAATCAATAAAAATACATATACCAAATTATTTGTTGAATTTATCGAAAAGAATAATGAGCAATTTATTATGTCACTCAATGCTTGAAATTTTTTTTCTCTCCTTTTTTTAAAAGGTTTATAAAATAAGAAAAGAAGATCCAACAATTATAAAATCTAATTAGTAATAAATTATCATATCTTATAATTATATAAAGAAAATATATGTTGCCGGCCATAGTGATATTTATGAGGGGGTAAAATTGTCAATTCCATTCAAATATTTGAAGATGTTGTGTTAATAAAATAAAATATAGTGTTATTATCACTACCCAATGGATAGTTCCTAATTTATCATTTTTTTTTTGTCCCTCTCCTTCTTCCTTCTTGATCTCTCACTATTATTTATATGTTTTGTTATTTTTTATTATTTTGCTACCATCCAGTAACAAAGAAAAGGTTAAAAAATTTGTTATTTTTCTAATTAGAAAGAAAAAAGAAAATTATGAGTAATAAAAATTTGTTATGTTTTCATTGCAACGCACATGCAGATTACTAGTAATTCTTAATACACTTAATTAAAAGTGATTAGGAAGAACCAATGTTTTTAATTGTCTTTGGCGCAAAAGCCAATCTAGAGAGTAATTAGGGGTGGCTAAGGCATCATGTAAATTAGAAATTAGCAGTTTTACTATTTATATTTTATAATTTTTTAGTTATATCTTTTAGTCTCCTTATAATATAATATTGCACAATAATAACTTATTAAGTGTGGTGGCTTGATCTCAACCCATATTTCGAAAAAAAAGCTTCTTTAGTGTCAACTTTTTTTAATTTTGTCCGTCCTATTGAAGCAATATTCATCAACGAAATATCAAAAAAAAAAAAAAAAAATTAACAAGATGGCATCGCTGTTTAGCTAGCAGGTTGAGATCAGACGTGACGGACGGCTCAGATGAACGCCTGACTAGCTAGTCATTTTTCTGGGTTTTTTTTGGTCGAGCCGTTTTATTTTGTTTGGACCGAATAATTGGATTTGAGCCTAAGACTTGACTATTCTTCTTATCTTTTATATTTATTTTCTTCTTATTCTTCCTCGGGTAGTTAAAGAATGGTCTGTGCTGGCGGGCTGGAGCATTAAATTAAATTAAATTGATTTGAATAATAAATAGTTAAATTGAATTCTGTTTGAAGAGAAGTCAAGACCAGGAATTAAAGAGACATTAATTACACATTAATCCTTTCCAACTTCTTTGATGGGACCCAACCCTAATCTTAGGTGACATTTAATGCTGACCCCTCTCTTAATTGTTGTGGGTCCACATGTCATGTTATCCTAGACACATGATTTTGATATACTTCTCCTACCTACACACGGCTATACACTTTTAAGGTGGTTACTGCACTTGGAAATAAATTCATAAATATCTAGGCTACTAGTCAATGAAGGAATAAAAGTATATGTTTGCTCGCCTTCTTTAAATACAAATATTCTGTGACTCTTTCATTTTTTTTTCCTACTAATGATTGTATAGAATACTACAGAGACACAAGTAGATTTTATATGTGTGTGTGTGTGTGTGTGTGTGTGTTAGAGCTTATATATATGCTTCCAACCTTCTAAAAAAAAAAGCCAACATGAATTAGAAGTCTCTCAATATGTCCTATATATTTAAGTAAAGTTTCTCAAGACAATAAAATTGTTTCATAAATAGAAACATTTTTTTGTTTGGAAAAAAAGGTTCTATTAATTTTCGCCTTTCGGTATATATTTATTTAGATGATCTTGTAGAAATCGAAGCCGTCCTTTTAAGTTTTAACATGTCTTTTTGTAGAAAGGTAAAACTCATCACAATGAGCACTAGATTCTACAATTCAAATAAAAGCATTTATATGTTAAAAATATATATATAATAACCATAAAATAATCAATCTGAAAAGGCATACATTATTTCTACAGGATGAAAACTAATAACACGCGAGTCATAGTCAAAACAAATTAAATGTACAAATAGCGTGCACGTATGGTTTTATGGATGTCCTTGACTAGAATAATTGTATTAACCATTAATGAATGTATATGACAATTGAAAATGAGAAGGATAAAAAAAAAAATTTATTTCAAGTGGCTTTAATTTTTTATTATTGTTATTAAATGTCAATTTAACTTGTAACATCAAGCATTAATTAATTGCTATTCTTTAGCTTATGCTTTTAGTTACAAATGGTCCAATTATAGGGTTAATTATCAGACAGTCTTAATTAAATTAAAGAGAGTATTTTGCGGAGTTAAGAGAGAGCGATAGTACTCCAACCTTTTTCACTATTAAAATAAATTTTTGACAAGGACAACATTTCCGAAAGGCACATGAATATAACTGGTTACTTAACACCAATATTAAGTTTTTGTGATGACTTGAATTGCATTCAGAAGTACATAAAACGTTACTATATATATACAGTGGCGTAGCTAGGATTTTCACCAGGTAGGTAAAATAAATTATTATTATTTTATTTTATTTAAATTATTAAATTATTAAATATTATTAAATAATTTTTATTGGAAGCAGAATCGGTAATTAACCATGAATTAAAATCGAGAAAATCAGTAGAAATCCACCGAATTAGATCGAAAATTCGATTTTTTTGAAAGTTTACTTTAAAGCATAGTTCACAAGACTCTTCTATTAAAATTCAACTCATTTTGAATAGTTAAACATAATAAAAAATAATTTAATGCATTACATTAAATTTCAATATATTACTTTATAAAACATTTTAGTCTATTCATTTCACAAAAAAATAACAAATTTATTGTAGTCCCACTATCATACCATTCTTATTAACCTTCTTCTTGTCGGAATATTTCAAAATAGATAGATGAAAGACTACCAAAATTGTAACGACTCGGCCAATTTCACTAATCGAGAACTTTGACTCAATCATGAATAGACAAAACTGAAATCCAAACCAACTATATACAAACTTGATACCGTATTTCAAAATCCAGGGGTAGGCGACTGCCTACCCCTGGATATAGGTGGCTCCGCCACTGTATATATATATACGGTTAAAAAATGAATTTAAACACGGTTTTTCAACCGTATCTATGGAACGACTCTATAGTGTCAGGAATTTGTACATAGTTCTAGAATTGTGTATAAAAATACTAATTTTATAATTGTGTGTGAAAATACTAATTTTATATGGTTTTTTTTATTAAAAATTGTGTATAATTTATTTGTTTCACTGATTTTTTTTTACCAGAACACGTCATACATGATTTTTAAAATAAAAGTACTGTGTATAAAAACACACATCCTACATGAGTTTATTAAAACAAAGTGTGAATAATTCATATTTTTTTATAAAAATAAATGAAACTCTAGATATGAATTCAAACCAAAATCTAGGTCTGAATACTAATCAAACTCTAGATCTAAATTCAAATTAAATTATGTATCTAAATATCAAAAACACTAAACTAAATTTTTAAAAAATTATAAATTCAAACACAACAAATATCATACCTAAAACACTACAACACTACATTTACCAATATATAAACAATAATTACAATGACATCACATATTATTAGTTACATGAATAACATTCTAAGTAATATATATATATAGAGTTAGGCTGGGGTGCTATGGATAGCATAGTGGCCTCTATGCTACGGCTCAATATTTGAGTTTTCAAAATCCAAACGGTTGATCCGAACTGTTCATCTTATTCTCCATATTAATATCTGCTTGGAGACCAAATTTTACATTTTTCTGAATTTTTTTACTATTTATTAAGTATTTTACAAAATTGTTGATCCAACGGTGGCTACACAAAATAGTAAAACCGTTGGATTAGCGATTTTCAAAGTGGCTTAATAAATAGTAAAAAATTTCAGAAAATTATAAAATTTGGTCTCCAAGCAGATATTAATATGGAGAATAAGATGAACGGTTCGGATCGACCGTTTGAATTTTGAAAACTCGAATATTGAGCCGTAGCATAGAGGCCACTATGCTATCCATAGCACCCCAGCCTAACTCTCTCTCTCTCTCTCTCTCTCTCTCTATATATATATATATATATATATATATATATATATATGAGATGGGCTACGGTGAGTTGCGAAGTAAAGCGACTATTTTACTTCACGCTCATATTTTGCGATTTTAAAGTTCAAAACGTTGATCCAAACCGTTCATCTTGTTTTTCATATTGAAATGTGCTTGGAGACCAAATTTTACATTTTTTGGAATTTTTTTACTATTTATTAAGCAATTTTGAAAGTCGCTGATCTGATGGTGGCTTAACAAAACAGTAAAACCGTTGGATTAGCGATTTTCAAAGTGGCTTAATAAATAGTAAAAAAATTCCAAAAAATGTAAATTTTGGTCTCCAAGCACATATTAATATGAAGAACAAGATGAACGGTTCAGATCGTCTTTTTGAATTTTGAAATTTCAAATTTGGACTGTGTGTATTTCGGCCCATATGCTACCGAAAGCACATTAGCCTATATATATATATATATCTATATATATATATATATATAGAGGTAGGCTAATAAACAATCGATTGTTTCTAGCCTCCCGTGCAATCAACTCGTTTTTCAATTTTTAAAGTCCCAATTATCGATCCAAACCGTTAGATGTGATCTCAATATTAAAATGTGCTAGGAGACCAAATTTTACATTTTTTGAAATTTTTTTACTATTTATTAAGCCAGTTTGAAAATCGCTGATCCAACAGTAGCTTCTGATTTTACTGTTTGGTTAAGCCACCGTTGGATCAACGATTTTCAAAGTGGCTTAATAAATAGTAAAAAAATTCAAAAAAATGTAAAATTTGGTCTCGTAGCACATTTTAATATGGAGATCACATCTAACGGTTTGGATCGATCATTTAGACTTTAAAAATCGGAAAATGACTTGGTTGCACGGGAGGCTAGGAACAATCGATTGTTTATTAGCCTACCTCTATATATATATATATATATATAGAGAGAGAGAGAGAGAGAGAGAGAGAGAGAGAGATGGGCTACGGTGAGTTGCGAAGTAAAACACATTTCTACTTCACGCCGTATTTTTATTTTGAAAGTCCAAACAACCGATCCGAACCGTTAGATGTTTAATCCATATTGAAATGTGCTTGGAGACCAAATTTTACAATTTTTGGAATTTTTTACTATTTCTTAAGCATTTTTAAAAATTGTTGTTTTGTTGTGAACAGTAAAATTTTCTAAACCATCAGATCAGCGACTTTCAGAATTGCTTAATAAATAGTAAAAAAAATCCAAAAAATGTAAAATTTGGTCTCCAAGTACATTTCAATATGGAGAACAAGATGAACGGTTCGGATCGACATTTTAAACTTTAAAATCGCAAAATATGAGCGTGAAGTAAAATAGTCGCTTTACTTCGCAACTCACCGTAGCCCATCTCTCTCTCTCTATATATATATATAATCCGGCTAATGTCATGATGTTATAATTTCAACCTAAGTTATAACGAGTCAGTTTTTGAGATTTCAAAGTCCGAATAACCGATCCGAACCAAAAGGCACCGTTGGATCGGCGATTTTCAAAGTGGCTTAATAAATAGTAAAAAAATCTCAAAAATTGTAAAATTTGGTCTCCAAGCACATATTAATATGGAGAAAAAGATGAACGGTTCAGATCGGTTATTCATACTTTGAAATCTCAAAAACTGACTCATTATAACGTTTATGACATTAGCCAGACTCTCTATCTATATATATATATATATAGAGAGAGAGAGAGAGAGAGAGATTGACTAATATGCTTTCGGTAGCACTTCGGTCGAAGTGCTACCGATCCAAATTTTAAAAAATCGAATTCAAAACTGCGAACTAAGTAGCTCAATAAATTGGTAATATATTGAACTTGTAGAATACCAATTTTTATTATTTTTGAAATTTTTTTACTATTTTTATGATTTGTGAAAGGTGGAAAAAAAGTCTAAAATATTGACAATTTTCTTTTATTTTTAGGCCATTTTTTGTCATCTTTCATAAATCATAAAAAATAGTAAAAAAATTTCTAAAAATAGAAAAAATTGGTGTTCTACAAGTTCAATATATAATCAATTTACTAAACTACTTAGTTCGAAGTTTAGAATTCGGTTATTTGAAATTTGAATCGATAGCACTTCGGTCAAAATACTACAGAAAACATATTAATCAATCTTTCTATATATATAACAAAAAAAATCCTAGATCTGATACTTCATACATTTACATGGAGCCGATCGGCCTTGAAGACGCTTCGCCCGCCACCTTGCGCCACCAAGTTGAGGCCGACCCTACCACCCGACCCGATCGAGTCCGTCGTGCACCGCCACACCGAGCCTAGTCTCGGCCCACACCTCTGCCTCCCGTCCGATTAGCTTGGAGCCAATCCAGATCAAAGCCGCAACCTCCGCCGGTTGGGCACGCCGCCGCCACCTCTCTCTCTCCTCTCCTTGTGTAGAGGATCGAGCGAATCTCTCTCTCTCCTTCTTGCACGAGATTGATCTAGATCTTGATCTCTCCTTACCTCCTCGATTAGAGTTAAGATTGGGATCATCAAGAAACATGCGAGATTGTGTTGATGCGCTACGCGAATACTCTTCAAAGTGCTTTGAAGTTGTGTGCTGGCATTCGAATTCGCAAAGGCATGGGGATACGATCGACTAGCATTGATCTCCTCCTATTCTCGATAACACCTTGGTGTGTGAAGCTTGAGATTTCCTGTTTTGGAAACTTCATCAAGGGAGACTAAGGCGCAGGCAACCGATTCATGCTCCACTTGATTGGAGAGGTATGATTCATAACACTTTGCTAGATCATGCGTGTGACATGAACAATAAAGTGCGTGTGATTGATTCCTTATATATAGTAAGATCTGGTCTAGATCGCTATGAAATTTTTAAAATATACCTGACAGCCTAGATCAAAATCCAACAGAGGATGAGTGCGTTCACCGTCTTTGTGCTACTCACATAGCATAAAACATGAAGAAGAATCATTGCAATGAACATGCAATCAAGTACTTCAGGATATGTGTGACGAAGAGAAAGATGAGGAGATATGAGCAAGGAATGCAAACAATGGTTGGACGGTGTGGGTAAGTATCTGGATCAAGATGAGAACGAGTGTCAAAAACCATAGAAGATATTCCAAGCGCTGGATGGGGGTTACCATTGGGGAATTTTGATGACAAACGGGTCCGAGTCACTCAATAATGTCTTCAGATCATCTTGTAGGTTGCCGGTAGCAATAATAATTGAGGACACATTTTACAAATGTCAGCAATGGTTTCCTCAAAGGAGGGCAAAAGAACAATTTGAAGCAAGCCAAGGTCAACAGTTCTCATATTGTGTGAACGAGGTATTTTATTTTCATTAAATTATTTTATTTTTTATTTTCATTAAATTATTTTAAAACATTAATTTCATCAATTTTTTGTAGTTGATTAACAAACGGTGCGGGAGGTCAAATGATATGAAGACGCTCGATGGATTTGGCAACTGAAACGAGTTTGAGATAACATCCACACAAGAGAGAGTTAATGCATATATGTCTGACACTTCTGGCCAGTTTACCAAGGCGAATTACAAATACACGGTGGTATTCACGAATGAGAACACAGTTAGATGAACATGCCAGAAGCCGCAATTGAACAGATTACCGTGTTCTCATGTTTTGGCAGTGTGCCATCTCCGAGGCCTCGACCCTGGCAGGTTTGTACATTACTACTACCACAACCAGACACTTATCAACACATGGAGGGGTTTGTATGACAATCGGTCCAATTGGCCACAAAATGAAGGCCCAATCCTTGTTCCAAATGACAAAAATAATACTTTGGGTCGAAGACGAGTCAATAGGATTCCGATGTGGCTTGATTTACTACATAATAGAAGGAGAGGACATCAAGCTGTTCAAGATACACAGGAACAACAAAACAAAGCTGCTCGAGATGCACGAGGTAGTTAATTCATATTTTTAAATTCAATTCCAACTTTAAAAAAAAATATTGAGACTTAATAATAACAATATTTTTTTGTTTATCAATTTTTAGGTTGAGAAGCAAGCAATGGATTTTTATCTAGTAGTCAATTTTATCTTGCATTGCTTGTTTTTTGTAGTATTTTTCAAGAATATTATTTAGGAGTACGTTTATTGTAATGAATATTTATTTCATGTTTGTTAGTTGTATCTTAAGTTAATATTTCTAAATCAAAACATAAAATCAAACAACTTATAACTTCTCAGTCATATTTCTTCGTACATATGCAGTTCTCAAACGAACGACGTTTCCAACATAATATTTCTTCCGACAAACGTAAAATCTTTTCAAATTAAATGACATACACAACTACAACTACAACTATTTTTAAAACAACAAAAAATCTGCTAATTCTGAAAAAAAAAAAAAACTGGGGGGCCGCATCCCCTAAAAGCGGACCCCAATTCAGGGCCGCTTCGGCTAGATGCGGCCGTGTCATTTTTCGAATTTCCAAGAAAACGTGGTTGTTTGGTTTATTATTTTTTTGGGTATGGTATATTTAAAATTTTCGGAATATTAGGAGTACAAAGTATGAGAGAAAATGTTTCATTAATAGCTTACCTCCATTTGCATCGAAATACTAAAGTTAGACTAATTTTAAATTTAACATCAAACATTTTAAAATAAAATGAGAATTGAGGAGTCTAAATTTGAAATATGACATCAAATATTCTTAAAGGAGCGACAAATTGAAGGGATTCAGAAACTTAACTTGGAGTTGACCAATTCATAATTACTGATCAAAACTGGGAAGCAATATCGAACCAAGTGCAGAATTGCCATCCCTCTTCCCATAATCACCAGCACTTTACAGAAGTGATTTTTTCGTATTTATTATTGTCATCACTATTCACCACCATAATTTTGTTGTTATAAATAGTTGTCGTTAGCAAAAAGAATAAGTCTTATTGTTGTTGTTATAATATTTACTCACTGTTAATATTAATAATGAGGATAATTCAAAATGCCTCCATGCATCTTCTTTTTGTCTCCGTTGTATTTTTATTTTAGGACTAAACTAATTAAAACTTAAAATAAAACTGTTAGATATAATTTTTAATATTTTCTCTATACGCACATTAAAGATTATGATATTTTAATTTTATTTTATTAGTATTAATATTTTACAAAAATACACCGACGAAGATAAATTATGAATGTTGGATTTAAACTTATTGATTAATATAAAACCAAAAATAAAACGTCATAATTTTTTTATGTGCATATAGAGAAAATAATATATGTCACATCTACCTGTTTTATTTAGATATATATATTTTTTTTAAAAGTTGTTATTAGAAAATTAAAAAATAGAGCCTTGCACAAAAAATGAAGACATTTAAACCTTCCTCATTAATAATTATTTTTTGGCTGAGGCTATGTTACTTTGCAATGCAGATATCAATCTTTGCTATGGATTTATATTTTTTTATTTTTAAAGTTCAAATAGTCAATCCAAATAGTTCAATATGATATTTATATGAAAATGTATTGGGAGACCAAATTTTACATTTGTTATAATTTATTTTTTACTTATTTTTTAGATAGAAAAAAAAAATTGGATGGTCCAGAATCTTTAGATCAGGTGATTTTCTACTTATTTTTAAAAAATATTAAAAATATTTTAAAAAATATAAAATTTGATTTTCATACATATTTTCATACTAAGATCACGTTGAATAGCTCAGATTCGATTATTTGAATTTAAAAGCCAAAATATAAATTCAAAGCACGGACCTATGTCAACATTGCAAAACACCAAAACCTCATTCTTATCTTATTATCTCATCATCACTATTGTAATAACTTTGATTCATTCCATCAATTAATTATTTTGTCGTCACTATTCTAGTAGTATTTTTATTACTATTTATCAGGAGCAGAGCACATATTGGAAACATATGGCAAGTGTGGTTAAAAAAAAGGAAGCAGCTAACAGTCCTCCAACTCCAGTCCCTCAAAAATCTCCGGAGATTTTCAACTAATTCTGTAAACATCAATACTAAATCCTGTAAACATCAATACTAAATCCTGTAAACTAATTCAACAAATTCTGTAAACATAAAAATGCGTGAAAGCTGTTAAAAACGCGTGAAAGCGGTTAAAAACGTGTGACAGCTGTTGAAAACGCGTGACAGCTGTCGAAAACGCGTGACAGCTGTTGGGGACCACCTTCTGTGAACATACACATAATATCCTGTAAACATACACATATTATCCTGTAAACATACACATATTATCCTATAAACATACACATATAATTATGTAAACATACATAGTGTACTTAAAATTATAGCAGTTGAAATATCCTGTAAACATACACATATTATTCTGTAGACATACACATATTATCCTATAAACATACACATATAATTCTGTAAACATACATAGTGTACTTAAAATTATAGCAGTTGAAATTATGGCAGTTGTGGTAGTTAAAAACGCGTCAGAACTAAGCTAAAAAGGGAAGGCTTTTATACACGGGGATTTTTGGGGAACTGTAGCCCGGGGGACATTACCTTTTCTCTAAAAATAAAACAGTTTTCTTTTCATTATGATGCTTTGGATAAAATAAAACATACGTAAAAATCTAAAATTAATAAGCATGAAATTATATCCGCTCTAAAAATTAGGTACCAGTACGTTTTGTCTTCCAATAACATATTTTCTTGCTTTGCTTATTATTTTCTAAACTATAGAATTTACTAATTTAGTGTTAATGATTAATTAATTCTGAAAACAAGCAGAAATGATCAATTCCATATGTAACATTTGTTACCAAATGGTTACATATTCTTCCATTGAACATGTTTTAAGTTTGGATTATCTAACTAACAGACTTGGATGCCTCAACAAATTAAACAGTTCTTCCATTAATTATAATTAACATGAAAGCTCAAGTTTGAATTGTGCTCCCTGAAATTTAATTATTGTGCATAATAGTTTGATTTGTACATCACAATTCACACACGTAAACTAACATTAATGATTTGCAACATCCATGATAACGATACAAGTACACCTTTTAAAATATTAATTAGGGATATGACATGTATTAGTAAATAGTAACAACTCCCTTCTCTCTCTTGACACTATTAATTGGTAAAAAGAAAAGGAGACCTGAACTACACCGATTGTTAAATCTGTTAAGTGCACACAAAACATTTCTATTTGGATTTAGACCAAGCGAAAAGGAAGGTGATAAGAATCTTCCACCTAAAAATAAAAAGACAAAACAAATTAAGGACACCAGAAATAATGTAACGCTGCATTAATTTTAATTAGATTTTGGTACTCATTCAATTATAATTTTTTTACTAGTTTCAATGCAAGATTTGAAAATAGTTGTGTTGACTATAGCACGAGGTCAATAATTTGAATATATTTTGGTGTGTATTTATATTATTCAATTTGAAATATCTTAGTCATCACATAACATTATAAACCTGTTCTTCTTTTTTTTTTAATTCCATTGTAAGATCAAGGAAATAACATAATCACATAACTTTCATCTATAAGAAATATGAATTGTTACTTATTTATATTTAAAATAATACGAAACTAAATATAAAAATGTAGAGCTTGAGCTCTGATTCATCTAATAATAAACAAAATTAAAGCTAATAAACCAAATCTCTAGAATTTAATTTGTGTGCATTCCTAGAGAAAAAAAGGAAAGAAAGGAAATTGAACTTTGTTTTGATTTGCACAATAACATTGCGAGAGAGAAAATATTATAGAGTTTGACTAATATAACATTAGTGTTATTTTAGCCTATATAACATCAATTCTAAAATCTATCGAATTGACTTCAAACGATGAATTCAAACCGTTCAAACCGATTTACTTCATTAGTTGTGCGTTTACATGCAAAATTTACAACTTTTTGAACTTATTTAGTATCGAGTCAAGCGGTCAAATGTGTGAGTTTTTAAGCTAATTTTAATACATTCATTTTTCAACATTTTCACCGCTTGATTTGATACTAAAATAACTCAAAAATATTAAAAAAAAAAATTGTGTGTAAACGCATCACTCATGAAGTAAATTGGTTTGAACGGTTTTGATTAGTCGTTTGAAGTCTATTTAATTGATTTTAAAATTAGTGTCATATGAAACCGATATTATATTAGTGGCACTCTGTACCTTCTTCAAAACCTAAAATTTACCTCGTACATGATGAAATAACAAAAAAAAAGTTCCACAACCAACATTGCTCTGGGAGATGATTATAAACGCCAAATAAATGAGAGAGCAATAAAGGAGAAGAATTAATGTGCAACTGGACCGGAGTTGCGTGCGTTTGTCTCCGCTCTCTCCCTCCTCTTTCTCTCCCGTCTCCACCGATAGCAATGCCAACTACCATCTTTGAACTCTCTGCACCGCGTTCTTTTTGTTTTGCTTGCATCATCACTCATTAATTACCTTCAGCACTAAACCTTCAAGCATTTATTTCTCCACAATTGCTTGATAGAGACCCCTTTTTGGCTTTTGCTTTTTTTCTTTTCTGGCGTATATATATCTGGCAGGAGCAAATGCAATGTAATTAATTAGCATTTAATGACGTAATTTCACCTTTTTAAAAAGGAGAAAAGGTTAAGGTGCATATAAAATGAGATTACAGGTTTGATGTCAGCCCTGAAACTGAGAGTACGCAAATACCCAATACCTTGTATATATGTGATATACAATTGTTACTTTACAAGTTTTCTTTGTATATTGTTCCTGTAATAATAATATAGATCCGGTACAACAATAATAATACACTTGATTTATACACAACACTTTAATTATCAACTGGTATATCATTTCCAACCACCACCAACTCTTTTTACAGCAACATTTGGATAAGTTTTACCAGAATTATTGTTTTGTCAAGTCTAGCTTCAAACAAAACAAAATTTCAACGATAATTAATTGAATTCAATTGAATTCCCCAATTGGTCATCCTGACCGTACTTGAGTCTTGCCGACTAAGGGCCTGTTCGGCCGACAAATGGGAATGGGCGCGGGCACGGGATTTGAACTAAAAAACACTGTTCCCGTGGGAAAAAAAAAATTCAGTTGAACTGAATTTTTTTTTTTCCCACGTGAATAGTGATCTGACCGAACAAGCCCTAACGAAGCAATAGTTCTCATATTTGACAATTCAAAACATTATTTTTGTTGTCCTCGTAATTTATTAGGGTGACATGGAATGGCTAGGAGTATCACATAATTACCCTCAATGAATTACTCATATTTGTATTTATACGATAAATTGTCTAAAATATACAATATATTGTAATTACATTAGATAGTTTTCTTTTCTTTCTTTTTTCTGAATCTTCTATGATTGGTAGCCACTATCAAATTTCTCAAAAAAAAAAACTTCTATGATTCATGATAGTCATGTCACAACAATAGGCTCCTTTAGAAAAAAAAAATCATAAAAAATAATAATAAAAGTAACAACGGTGTAGATATAGATAAATTATAATTCCCTAAAACATATATTCAAATTGTTCATGTTTTTATTTGTATACCTCAAATTGTTGTTTTTTTTTCCTCCTTTTTTTTCTTTTGGCTAAAAGAGACTACAAGTGTACTTATGATCTATTACACTTCATGATATCAAACAATATATACAGAGGCGAGGATTATATATATTTTAGCCTTGGCATCCATTACTTTTTAGAAGTTTTTGCAGAAAAGGAGGGCTCAAATGGCCCGTTGTTTTTTAATTGGAGACCAAACTTTATATTTTTTGAATTTTTTTTTTTTACTATTGTTTAGAATGTTCAAAATCTTTTTCTTTTTTTTTCAATAGTTCAAAATCTTCTAGAAACTGTGATTTTGTACCGATTTAAGAAAAGAGTAAAAAATTTCAAAAAATATATAAAATTTGGTCTTCAAACACATTTTAATATAGAGATTATGTTGAGCAGTTCAAATTGACTATTTAGATTTTAAAAAACGAGATCGAGATAAAATTATAAGACATGATTGGGAATTTAGGACACTAAAGTAATGAAAGCATTTGAGCTCTCTCTCTCTCTGCTGAAATTAAGTCAAAATATTTTTGTCAAAGGCGAGATTCATCACCATGCATAATATATATAACGTTTTTTTTTTTTTTATCACCATAAAATGCTCATAATTGTTACACTGTATATATATATATATATTTCATAAATATTCAAATTTGTATCTGGTGATCAATGATTTGTTTTGCACAATTACTAGTATATTGGTGCGGACTGCATGCGCGCGGACATGAATTCAATATCTGTTTAATTTGTATATTTGCATCGCATTTTCTCACAATAAGATATGCAAATAATATAATTTTAGTATTATCGGCTCCGCATCTGTTCCATGTCACTCAGCAAATCCGGATATATAATTACTCATAATTAATCAACATTAAATATCATTAAATTGTGTGCCCACTTGTTTCTAGTTACGTTTCAAAATGCAGTTAATATGCATGTTTAATGCGTAATCTGTCACCACATAAATAGAATAGAGACCGCACCCAGTACCAGTAAGAATTGAATATCTGAACCAAACTTTAACCACCGCAAACTTTGGTGGATGCTGGCATACAAAAATAAAGCTGCATAAATCAATTATCAAGAGAAAAAAACTAAAAGAGAGAGAGAGAGAGACAGAGACAGAGTATTGCATAGCAGAATTATTTCTTTTTAGAAATCCATTAAAAATAATATAGAAAAATAGATATATTAATTGTTTAAGATATTGATTTCATGAAAAGAACGAAGTATTGATTTGATTCCCTCTTTCCTATCACAAAAAATCTTTATTTAGAACTGTCTAGAAACCAAACTAATAATTTGGTTCTTTCTATTAGTCAAAATTCACGGTTAATCTATTAATTTTCCTATATTTTAAATAAGTTTCTAACATTAAAAAAATTCTGGTTGCATAGCTATAGCAATTTGACCCTATCAAACCCATCTGCGTCATCACTACTGTAGCTTCTGTGATTGCGAGCAGACTCAGCAGAGCACTATTGTTACGCTTGGATTTGGATACGAAGTTTGATATTGGAGGTGACAGACTGTCAATAATATGAAAATGCAATAAAACATGCAGGTGTTACGTCAGAAAAATAAACAAGAAAAGAAAAGAAATACAAAGAACTCGGATACACCCCTGAAGATTTGAAATTATCACAATAACTTTTTGTAAATGACATCTTGCATCATTACTAGAACAAATAAAAAAACACCCTCCGACAGTTTGTTTCAGATTTTAGTTCAAAATGGTTATTTTCTTTTGTATCATCTATCATAATTAATTGTAGAAAGATATACAGTGACAATTTTGGCATATTTACAAATTAAAAGAGAAGGAAACACATGCAAAAAGATATTTTCTCGATTTTTCAGAGGGTATAAAAAGAAGAGTTCCTATTTTGGTAGTTGCAGGAGCTTATGTGAAGTTGTTTAATTCCTTTTTCGAAAATATCCAAAACTATTGCCATAACAGGGAGAGGGAGGACAGTTGTATTATTAATTAATTATGTGACAGTTCTATAATTATCCCACTGTAAAATTCTCCTCTGGTGACGGTGACCCAACATTACAATAGTCCGAAACCGCACCTAGAGGAATTGAATAGCAAACATCCATTTAACGCATTAATTGGGTTGCTAGGATGCGTAAGAAATCAGAAACTTGGCAGAACATTTGACAAAGGCAGCACGAATCAGGACAACTCGTGCATTAAACAACCCTTGTTATTTTGTTGCGGACTTTGTTGGCGCGTTGAATTGTGTGGTATATATAGACGTATAGTGGCAGAGCCTCAGCTCGATCGGTGCATTTATTTATATAATTTTTACATCCTCAGGCTGCAATACTGCATGTATAATTAATACACCAATAATTAAAAAAAAATTCAAATCTTCCAAAAAAAGATTGATTGTTATTTGTTATATTTTTTTTTAAAAAATAGATAGAACTGCACCAATTCACTAAGAACAGGCTAATCAATGCAGTTTTTTAACAAATATATAGTCAAGGAAGGATTTAACGTCTGAAAAACAATGAAGACACATTGCTAGTGTGGTCCCACAAACTGCATCAGGTGAAACTAAGGTTAACAACAAAGCTCATAGTTCATGATTCAATTGAGTTCAATTCTAAAAGAATTTGCAATTAACTACCTCGATTGAAGTTCATTCTGAAACAAATCAAATCAGCCGAGTTCAAAATTAATTCAAACTCAAACTCAAATTGAATATGGCTCGGTTCAAAATTGGTCTGACTCGGTCTAAAACCACACCATAAGTACGATACCATATATTTATAGAAAAAAAGAACAATAATTCCCTCTTCTGATTAATTAAATTTTTAGTTTCTAAAAAGAAAATAGGTCGAATCTATATACCAAATTAATGACAACCTGAAAAATAGACCAACTATACATCGATCCACCAAATAATATTAACTTTAGTAAACTAAACTGAATTGACTTCTATTTATTTTCAAAATTTTGTATTTATATATTATTTTTTATATTAGAGTAAAATGTACTAAGTACCATAAAATTTATTTCTATATACAATATGAAAAATTTATATAATTGATTTTATTCACGTTTGATTTCATAAATTTAAAATCTAACTCAGTCTCTAAAACTGCCAGTATCGAAGACAATTTAATGTTTTTTTTTTCTTAGTAAAAAAATACTAAATCAGTAAATCATATGCCATTTCAAACTATTAATTAATATCCGCAGCGCAGCTGCAACTTTGTAATGTGGTACACATTATTTTTGCAGAAAATTATAAAAAAAAATAATACTTCAATTTTAGTGCATATAGGAGTTATTTTTTTCTTAGTAAAGGTTGGAAGTTAAGTCGTCTACCTAAGTATCTATTTTCACAAAATATTGTTTTTTTGAATTTCTAACTTGAAACTTTTCATACGGAAAGCATTGTCTTTATCAGTAGACCGAAAATTAATTCTCATTTAGAAGTTATTATTACAAGTTACAATGTGCATTTTTTAAAATTTAAGCGAAACATATCTTAGTATCATGCTCTCAAAATATAAAAGCCATAAAGTTTCTACCGCTGAAGTAAAACAGAAACTGTAGAATGGCGGCATTTTGTAGTAAATTATTTATTCTTGCACTTTAGTCCTTGGATCCGAATTTCAACAAAAATATATATGTTTATGGAACTCCTCCCCTCCCATTCTCCCCTTCACCTCCATTAAATCTACAAACCTTTTTTTTATTAATAACCGTTATTTTTTGCAAAAAGTGTTGTGGTTGACAAACTGTTTCTGTTATGATTTGTGATTTTGTAATATTCTATAATCGAGTAAGGCTACGGTGAGTTGCGAAGTAAAATACGTTTTTACTTCACGCAATATCTTTATTTTCAAAGTTCAAATAACCGATCCAAACCGTTAAATGTTTAATCTATATTAAAATATGCTTGCAAACTAAATTTTACATTTTTTTGGAATTTTTTTACTATTTATTAAGCCACTTTGAAAATCTGAAAATCCGAATGAACAGTAAAAACAGTAAAAATTTCTGGGCTGCTGGATCGGCGATTTTCAAAGTGGCTTAATAAATAGTAAAAAATTCCCAAAAAGTATAAAATTTGGTCTCCAAGAACATTTCAATATGGAGATCATGTTGAGCAGTTCAGATCGACATTTTGAACTTTAAAATCGCAAAAATAAACGTGAAGTAAAATAGTCGCTTTACTTCGCAACTAACCGTAGCCCAACTCTTCTATAATCCTAGCAAACTTCTTATATATACTGATGCTTAGCTAGCTAGTTCTGGATGTTCTGAGGTAGTAGATTAGTACAGAACATTCGCTTTATGTTTTGCTGTCAGTTAATGTCCGTAGCATATGCACAGTGATTTGCCTATATAGATAATATCACTGTTTTTGTAACTACAAGTGTTTATTGTTTCGTAATGAAATTGGTGGGTACGTTAATTAACCCAATTTTGTCCCAAAAAAAAAAAAAAAAAAAAAACGTTATTTTTCATTTTGTTTCTCAGTTCTTAGTTTTGACCTTTTTCATATTTCTTGGTAATATTTGTTATTTTAACTTATGAGAGATTTTTGTACCATATTAGTTGTTTAGTAATTCATGTAAATGATTGAACTTGTACGAGTTATGTAGCTTGATGATGCCATAATGTCATCTATATTTTGGTTCTTTAATTTTTTAAAGTGGAAATTGAACGTTGGTACTTGGAGTAGCTGTTGGTGCAAAGCTTAGCCAAATATGTTTAGAAGATAATGAAATTCTTTTGTTATTGCTCATAATTCTTAATATTTTAATTAATGTTGATTCTTTGGAAAGTTTTTATTATACAATTATCATTCCCCTTGCAATATGATTCAATCCTTGCCATATGGTTTAATTTAAATTTTTTTTTTTAATTTCAGATTTTTTTTTTCATGAACTGTTATTTCTTGACAATGTAAAGAGAGGAGGCTTCTATCGGCATGCATAAAATTAGAGTTGAAAATCAAATAAGGGTTCAGCACTGCCTGATTTTTCTAAAAAAAAAAAAGAAAATCAAATAAGGGTTCAATACGCTAACATAAATCTTATTATTTTACATATGTTTCTCACTTATGACAAATGGACTTTATTATCTCTCCTCCTTATTAAGAAGCTTAATATCTAGATTCTGCAAGAGTTCTGATTTACTGTTTTTTTTTCGGAATGATGCTCAGCCGTTGAATTTCCAGATCGCACATAGATGAATTTTTCAAATTGTAAGCTTCAACACTTAAGTATGCATTGGTCGCGCCGCATATGATCCCAATGCCCGTAGACCGCGCGTCGCACCCGTGGACCGCGCCTTTGAACCAGTTAGGTTCTGTTGGTGCCAAAATTCTTACCACGATACTAGAGTTCACATATGTTATCTTTTAGATAAATATAATATTTAACTATTTTTCTCTACAAATTTGATTTAAATTATCTCTCCTTCTTATTAAGGAGCTTAATATTTTCTGCTACATAATTTGCTCCCGTTGCTGTGCATGGACACGATTACTAGTAAATTATAATGTCTGTCCCCCTTTGTTTCAACTCTTTGTCAGCGGGACAAAAATAAGGTAAGTTAAATTGTAAGAAAAAGGAGAAGGGGTCCCATAAAATTATTTTATTGAAAAGTTTAGGAGGAGGATATGTTTCAAAATAATTTCTGAAAGAAAGTCAATTTTGTGGACTTTTGCATCTTTTAGAACATATTTTTACGTGAAAAAGTCCGTGTATAATTCCACTGATTGTATGCTGTTAAAATTCGTATCCTCTCCATTAACTCAAAAAGGAATCTTTTGAGTTAATACATATGGACCATTCGATCAGCTTTAAGATTCGTGTGAATTAAATTCGCATTAATATTGAAGATTCCTATGTTTTAGGCGGGGTCCGGATGAGCTCCGTTTACAATCTGACAGCTGATATCTATTAACTCAAAAAATGCTCTTTTGAGTTAATGCAGACGATGCAGACTCATGCGGTTGGGACAAATTCAAAGTAATGTCACGAAATTAAATCCCAGTAAAATATTGGGAGTAGAACTAGGGTGTTCTTAAATTCACAAGTTCTTTAGTGAACTCAAGTATAAAATCAGTCATATTGGCTTTAAATGATGAATCTGAACAGTTGAAACCTGCTTACCTTACGAGTGATGCATCTACATGTGAAAGTTTTAAACATTCGAATTAATTTAGTATAAAGTCAAACGATTAAAAAACGCTCAAAAAATGAATGCATTAAAATTAATTTATTAACATTCTAATTTTGACCAATTGACTTTATACTAAATTAATCGAATGTTTAAAAATTTCACATGTAGACGCATCACTCGTAAGGTAGGAAGTTTTCAACGGTTCAAATTCATCATTTGAAGCCGATTTGATGGGTCCATGGAATTAAACAGCCTGTCCGGGTCCGTGGGGCTTGGGGGGTTTAGGTCCGGGTTAGGTCGGATTTAGAGGGGCCGAGTCGGGTTCCCTCGGGTTGAGTTTTAGGGGGTCTAATATCAAAAAACCGGATCAAACCCGACCCTAGGATTGGTCCGGGCCGGTCCGGAAGTCTAGCTAGGGTCGGTCCGGATCAGGTGCAGTCTCCCGGTTTGGCCGGGTCGGGTCTGACCCGTCCGGATTTTTTCAATACACTATTCCCTACCACTTCAATTTATTATGTATAGAAACAAGGATCCATATCTGGACCCCTCCTCTTCTCTCATTCCAACCATTTAAATTTTGTCCTTGGCTTAGATTGTTGCAATGATGTTATTATAATACTTTTTTGGTCTGCCATCTTCTGCCCAATACGCTGCTTTTTCTCTTCTCTCACAAGCGCTGATGTAAATAAAATTTACTTTTCTTTTTTCTTTTTCTTTTCTTTTTTTCTTTTCTTTTTCTTTTTTTCCTTTTTATTCTGGTTTGGCCATATTAAGATCCCTAAAAAACAAACTTCGTTGGTATACCATTTGCAAAAATCTTGAAGTATGCATCAATTACTTGTAAAAATCTAGAAGGATGCATAAATGTGAACACTCCACGGAGCTGCAAAGGCAAACAGTATACTCCAAAGGAGGATTTACATTTCTAATTAGTTCTTTCAGGTATCCGCCACACAGGTTGTTTCTGTATGGGGTATTCAAGTGATTCCAAACTGGAAAAAAAATTTGAGTTATTTTAAATTCATTATTTTTTTTTTTGCAGGGTTTTACCTGCCTTAGTATTGCCTGCTTGATTTTCTTTCGTTCAAATATATATAGCCTCAAATGAATGAATTATATATTAAAGTTAACACTTACTTGGCAATTGCCAGCACCAACACAAACAAAAATACAATCTCTTACAAGAAAAAGAAAGAAAAAAAGGAATTGATGTGGGAGAATTTTATTTACAACAGCGTTTGTGAGAGAAGAAAGAATAGCGTGTGGGCAGAATGGGCAGACCAACAAAATTTTATAATACAATAAATTAAAGGAAGTGAACATTGCAACAATCTAAGCCAAGGTTTTAAATAGTGTTTATAGTGGCATAGCGGAGAGACAAAAAAAAAAAAAAAAATTTGAAAAGGCTTTGCGTGGCCTTTTATCTAATACCTAAATTTATCAAATATTACTTTTAGTCTACCGTTCTAGATTTCATACGAATTGTACATACGACCCAAAGATCGAAACCTTTTTCATTTAGGCTTAACGCTAACAGACATGGAAATAATTTGAAAAGGCTGTAGATGGTACAAAGCGGTACTCAGTATTTAAAGCCCGTCCTACTTTCCTCCACTTTAATTATAGCAACGAATAGAATTGTAATGGTCCATCCAAAATTTATGAATGCCTTTACTTAGAGACAATTAAGGAAGTGCCCCACCAACACATAATTAATTTAAAAATCTGTACCATTGTTACAAACTCGTATCTGCAGCCGAATATCATCCAGTAATTAAATTTAGAAGATATTAATGGAATTGAAAATTAAACAAAGATATCCACTTAAAAAAATTGACCTAATTTATATTGTATAGCTTTTCTGCTTCATAAGACTTTCCTCGATCATATCTTGAAATATCATCAAAATTGACCTGCAAGTGTTAAAAGTACAATGATTACTGTGTTTGGTCAAAATAGATATGACATAAAAATTCTGCACAAGTCAAAATCTATTAGAAGGATGAGACGTGTTAATTGTTTCTGCCGTAATTACATATTTCCCCTTTGAAAAACCAAATTTCAAAACAAGCGCCAAATGTCCTAGTTTTCTATTGAAAAACCATATATTAGGCTCCTATATCCTACACATGCAGCATTTAATTGCACCAAGAAAATGCATACAAGAGCTCAAAAGAAGAGTATTTTTCCAAGCATGCTCATAAGTTTCACATCTATTAAATTACATCTTGGTAGTAGCTACCAAGTCTTTCAAAAAAAAAAAAAAAAATTACATTCTGCATTAAATAAACTTGCAAGTCTTCTTTATGTTCATCTGCATTTAACTAGATTGACAAAAGTTTGTTAAACTGCTTTTGGGAAAATAAAAAAAAACAATTGAGATCATGCTACAACAGCTTTTATAATCCCAGTTTATATTAACCTAACTATGCCAGTATGTTCAGCATTCATTTACTTGTGTTACCTTGGTGTACTAAATCGACATTCAGGTTTAGATTAATCATGTCTTTATTTAAGTTAGTAGATCAACTGATCTTTACCCAGTGAGATAAACATACCATGCATAGCCACTCTTACTATTCTTGGTAACCGGTTTTCATTTTCTTTTCTATCTTTTTTCACACATTTTTGACAGGTTTTTTGCTGTACCTGGTTTTTATTTTATTTTTTAGTCTACTTTTTACCGCGCAGAAATATCAAGATTATACAACAATTATACATATCAGTAATTCTTTGGAAATGTCAGTATGCAACATGTTCCTAGGACTCCTACTTACGATTATCAAATCTATTTCGGTAGTCATTCCATTCAAGTTTGCTCGCTGGAATGAAACACTGGATATCAGTATATTTCAATGCATTTCAGATTTACCATGCACCACATATAACTAACATTATCTCGTTTCACCATTATTGTGAGGTGACAAGTGTTCATATCACTATTACCATGAGGGGATGTACCATTTTGATTTATTTTTTTAAATTATTGCAATGGCCCAACTGGAAAGAAAAATGTCTGGAGTAGAATGCTTAGATCAACTATTTTGCGGATCTCTTGACAAGAACTTGTGGTTGTTCCATTTTTATCCATTCGAATGGTTGGAAACAAAATTCCAGCTAGAGTAGAAAAAAAACCCTATAGGAATTGACAACCTTTATCATGCTTAGATATATGTGGGAATCATGCATTACTAAAATAAGTTGCAGAAAACAAGTCCAGCAACAAAATAATAATCCACATGCTATACATTAAATCTTATCTAAGGTGCTACCGTTTATTTTTAGTTAGTAACATTAAAACTGCTTGCAATAATAGTATTGATAAGGGTGTCAACGGGTACGATGCGGGTCGGGTGAAGACATTTTCATACCCATACCCGTTATGATAACAAAAAAAATTTATCCTTACCTGTTTTTTCGAATATAGTATGGATCGGGTAAACGGATAAAAAAGTGTCATTGACATCTTAATTTGTGTTTTCGATATAATATTTTTCAAAACAAGAAGAAAAAAAAAGAAAAATAATAATGAATACAACTAATTTGTATTATGAAAATTTAATAAAATACAAAACTTTATTGTATCATCTTCGTACAAATATATATATATGAGTAAAGCTAGGGTGTGACATTCTCACCAAGAAAGTTTGGTGAGCATAACTCCAAAAGTATATCGGATCGACGTCAAATGCCGAATCCAAACCGTTGAAATCCATATACTTCATGAGTGATGCATATACATGCAAAATTTTGAAAGTTTCGAGTTTATTTGCTACACGGTCAAGTGGTCAAAGAAACGAACATTTTATTATAAGTTATTTTACATATTCAATTTTTATTATTTCTTTGACCACTTGACCGTGTAGTAAATAAACTCGAAACTTTCAAAATTTTGCATGTATATGCATCACTCATGAAATACATGGATTTCAACGGTTTGAATTCGGCATTTGACGTCGATCCGATATACTTTTGGAGTTATGCTCACCAAACTTTCTTGGTGAGCATGTCACACCCTAGCTTTACTCTATATATATATAGAGAGAGAGAGAGTTAGGCTGGGGTGCTATGGATAGCATAGTGGTCTCTATGCTACGGCTCAATATTCGAGTTTTCAAAATCCAAACGGTCGATCCGAATCGTTCATCTTATTCTCCATATTAATATCTGCTTGGAGACCAAATTTTATAATTTTCTGAATTTTTTTACTATTTATTAAGCCACTTTGAAAATCGCTAATCCAACGGTTTTACTGTTTTGTGCAGCCACCGTTGGATCAACAATTTTGTAAAATACTTGATAAATAGTAAAAAAATTCAGAAAAATGTAAACTTTGGTCTCCAAGCAGATATTAATATGGAGAATAAGATGAACGGTTCGGATCGACCGTTTGGATTTTGAAAACTCGAATATTGAGTCGTAGCATAGAGGCCACTATGCTATCCATAGCACCCCAGCCTAACTCTATATATATATATATATATATATATGAGTAAAGCTAGGGTGTGATGTGCTCACCAAGAGAGTTTGGTGAGCACAACTCCAAAAGTATATCAGATCGACTTTAAACGTCGAATCCAAACCGTTGAAATCCTTGTACTTCATGAGTGATGCATGTACATATAAAATTTTAAAAGTTTCGAATTTATTTGCTACACGGTCAAGCGGTCAAAGAAAGAAACTTTTTATAACTTAATTTATAAGTTATTTTATATATTCAATGTTTATCATTTCTTTGACCGCTTGACCGTGTAGCAAATAAACTCGAAACTTTTAAAATTTTATATGTACATGCATCACTCATGAAGTACAAGGATTTCAACGGTTTGGATTCGACGTTTGAAGTCGATCCGATATACTTTTGGAGTTGTGCTCACCAAACCCTCTTGGTGAGCACATCACACCCTAGCTTTACTCTATATATATATATATATATATATATAT
The DNA here is from genome assembly GCA_964058875.1 of Carex rostrata. Taxonomy (NCBI): domain Eukaryota; kingdom Viridiplantae; phylum Streptophyta; class Magnoliopsida; order Poales; family Cyperaceae; genus Carex; species Carex rostrata. The sequence goes on from CAXKVT010000256.1 coordinate 120,075, forward strand.
ATATATATATAGAGGTTGGCTAAGATCAAAGTGGTAGTTCCTGAGCTTTGGTGCTACCAATTCGTTTTTTAATTTTTAAAGTTCAAAACGTCGATCCGAACCGTTCAAGTTGTTCTCCATATTAAATTGTGCTTGGAGACCAAATCTTACATTTTTCTGAATTTTTTTACTATTTATTAAGCCACTTTGAAAACAGCTGATCCAACAGTAGCTTCTGATTTTATTGTTTTGTTAAGCCACCGTTGGATCAGCGATTTTCAAAGTAGCTTAATAAATAGTAAAAAAATTCATAAAAATGTAAAATTTGGTCTCCAAATACAATTTAATATGGAGAACAACTTGAACGGTTCGGATCGACGTTTTGAACTTTGAAAATTGAAAAACGAATTGGTGGCACCAAAACTCAGGAACTACCACTTTGATCTTAGCCAACCTCTATCTATATATATATATATATATATGAGATTGACTAATATGCTTTCGGTAGCATATGGGCCGAAATGCTATCGGTCCAAATTTGAAATTTCAAAATCCGAAAAATCGATCTGAATCGTTCATCTTGTTCTCCATATTAATATGTGCTTGGAGACCAAATTTTACATTTTTCTAAATTTTTTTACTATTTATTAAGCCACTTTGAAAATCGCTGATCCAACGGTAGCACTGTTTTGTTAAGTCACTGTTGGATTAGCGATTTTCAAAGTGACTTAATATATAGTAAAAAAAAATCAGAAAAATATAAAATTTGGTCTCCAAGCACATATTAATATGGAGAACAAGATGAACGGTTCAGATCGACTTTTTGAATTTTGAAATTTGAAATTTGGACCGGTAGCACTTCGGCCGAAGTGCTACCGAAAGCATATTAGTCAATCTCTCTCTCTCTCTCTATATATATATATATATAATTTTATTTTTGAAAATTATCTTATATAATAACGGGTAAGATAATGAAAAAAAATCGTTACCCTTACCCGTGTTTTCGAATACAATACGGGTCGGATAAATGGATAAAAGGGTACCATTGATGCCCCTCAGTATTGAATTAGATTATATTATATTGGAAACACTGTTTAAGAACAGAAAACACGGAAAATATGTGCTTGGAAAATACCAAATTGCCATCCCAAAACTCAAAATTAGATTTTCCAAGTTTTGGGGTGGCAAATTAGATTATATTTCCTCCATGCCACTCCAAAACTTGGAAAATACCAAATTGCCACCCCAAAACTCAAAATTTCTTATTTGCCACTCTAAAATCATCAAATTTACCAAATTGCCACATTTATACATCTAATATACATATTTGATTAAGTTTATTCTGAAAAACATTGTATTAAAAATGTATTTTGATATTTCCAATTTTATCCCTCAATTCAACAGACTGCAAACCAAATTAACCCCTCTCTTCGTCTCCTCTCCTCTCCTCTCCTTTCCAATCTTTCTTCCACGGGGCCTCTGCCTTCCTGTTTGCTTCGAGAAGCGTCTCTTCAAGCACCTCGTGTCGCTCCTCTCCGCCTTTTCTGTCTTTGCCGCTGCATCTCCGCCTCTTCAAGCAACACTTTAAAGTCAGCAACATTTAACCAGTTATTGCTCCACCAGCACTGCTCTTCGCCGAACCTCCTGCCTCTAGAGCCATAGAGGCATAGAGCTCTCTTTTGTATATTTTGATAGATATAGGCATATATAGAGCTCTTTTTTTGTGTATTTTGATAGATAGAAGCATAAAGCACTCTTTTTTTGTATACAACTTTCAATACTATCTTTCGATATATGCTGGTGGTAGTACTTTGCTGGAAATTTCATGTACTTACAAATGTGTAATTGTTATTGCATAATTATAATTAGTTGAAGTTTGTTTTGATTGTTTTTTTATATTGGAAACATTATCATTGTTTTTTATGTGATAATTAATACTAAATTGAGGCTTTCTGTCTTACTGTCTTAATCCATTGACATCTAGGCTTGATCAAAGCTAAAGTCTGATAAAAAAAAAAAAAAAAAAAAATGATTTTGTATGTAACAACAAGCTTACATGGCAAAGAAATGAAATTAAGCAACTTTTAAGGCTCCTTGCATAAAACCATGAAAATATGCAAGAAGAATCATTAAAATCAAGCTTAATACACTTGCTGGTAAAAAGAAAAATGTAGAAGGAAGGATTCTGGTACTAATCTCAGTGCTCAATCACTAGCACAGTCATACTGGCATGATGTGCAGTGCATTGATTGCATGGGATCAGTAGTTGAGCCTTTGCAAACCTCTGTTGTCATAAAAAAATGCTCAAAATGCCCTTCTGCTGAAAACTGGCAAATCAGAGGGAAAAAACTCTGATTCTGTCAAAATAAATATGATAGGCAGATAGAGGACTTCATTCCATACTGTTTAGGCCCAAATTTTGATCAAAAAGGATTTTTCTACTATTTTTAATGAATTTTTGAAGTTCAAATTTCCAAATATCTGAATTTTTTTTTTTATTTCTGTTGCTGGTACACTGGAAAAATGGTACTAAACCCCTTACCCACGCGATGTAGGAAGACCAGAAAAATATGAAATAAAACACACAAGTAATATGGACTAATATGGACATTTTCATGAAAAGAAATCCAAATTTCATGTAGCCAATTGCTCAGAATAAATTCATAAGTAAATGACTGAGAAAAGGACTGCTGATGCCCTTCTGTCACTAAATAAGGCGTTAAAAATATAAATAAAATTCCTAAAAATGTGAAATTTGTCCCAGAAGTGCCTAACATGGCTAAGAAAGTAATTATATAATAAAAATACATGATCATATTCAAAAATTAGGATTTAAGGATCAAATCATGAACTGTCAGCATATGAACTATGCAATAAAAATTGCTAAAGTCTCTTACTTGATAATTCAATAAAGAGAAATGTACATATGCACTCCAGAACCAATATGGATGATCATTACTACATAATAAATCATTCTCTGTGTTTTAATTTGACAAAATCGAAGTTTCACATGAAGAAAATGATGTTTTAATCGAGTTCCTGTCATCAAGTAGAGTGTGATAGTGAAGATTGCATCCAAAACCATGAAAAAATTCAGTCAAATTGTGAGGAAAAAACTCGGTACCGATATCAACATGGTTCAAACCAAAACTGGCTAGCAATCTTAAAACCCCTTCATATTTCTATAGCTTAGAGAAAAAACAACAGGGAACAAAATGAAATTAAGAGAGCGATGAGAGAAATTAAAAGAGGCGAAGGGAAGGGTATGAAGTGCGTCAGTGGAGGCGAAGGGATGAAGTGCATCAGTGGAGGCCTCCATTTCTAATTTTATCTGTGTTCTTGAAAGGTAAAATGGGAAATATGAAAATACATTTTTTATACAACACTTTTTAGAATTATTTTAATCAAATAAGTATATTAGATGTATAAATGTAGCAATTTGGTAAATTTGATGATTTTAGGGTGGCAAATAAGAAATTTTGAGTTTTGGGGTGGCAATTTGGTATTTTCCAAGTTTTGGAGTGGCATGGAGGAAATTTTCCCTTCGAGTAAAAGAATGCAACTCACTGGCTGGGTCCCTGAAACAGTGTTTCCAATATAATATAATCTAATTTATTGAGATGGCATACCTTGTTGGAATTTAATTGAGATGGCATGCCCTGTTGGAATTTAATGGAGATGGCATGCCTTGTTGGAATTTTGTTATTATTATATTAGGAGTCTAATTTATTGACCAAACACTAGCTATTGCCCTATTGGAAAAATCCACCTCTCAAAAGATACACCATTCTATTTGGATAACTCCTGTTTTCACACTTTGAAATATATTAGTTTCAGCAAGATTTCATCTCTTCATAGTTCTTTTTCAAACAAAAGAGGAATCAACTTGATTATTTTGCCCCCTTATTTACCCTCTTAGCACTATTTTAAAAAGAAAGAAAAAAGAACGAAGATTTAAAAATGGAGAAGTACAAAGTTGAATACAAAACAATTCTACTCCTATCTTTTCTATTTATTTAACCCTGACATACACACTGCATTTTTTAATGAGCAAACATATCTATGGTCTCTAGTTAAATTAAGGCCATAATAAATATGTTTTCTACGATTGTTGCAACTTAATAAACTAAATGTCAAGTTTTGACAACTACTAATATTGAATAAATTGAAGTCAAGAAAGATACCATGATAGTGTTTTACGTGGTTACCATATTCAATAAAATTCGTGTACTAGACCATTAAATGAGTTTCAACGGTTCACATTCATCATTTGAATCCAATCTGATAGGTTTTAGAGTTGAGTTCACAAAGAGACTGGGTGAACTTAACAAATTGTTTGGATGGAGAGTAGAGGAAGGGAGGGAATGGAAAGAAAAGAAAACTTCCCGAATCGTATTTGGTTGACAAAATTATGTTGGAGGTGAAAACTCATTAAGTCGTGTTTGGTTTAACCTTATATCATTGTAATCAATAGAATCGGTTTTCCTTCCAATTTGGAGGGTAACGGATGGAAAAAAAACTTTGTTGCAAATATTTTAGAAAAAATAACATAAATGACTAACCCTATATCTTACCTATATATTCTCATACAGGTTTTTTGTCACAATCCTACAACAGCCACCGAATTTCTCATCAACCTTCTAAATTTTAATCAACCAAACAAGAAATAAGACGAAAAAGAAAGTTAAATTTATTTTCCCTCATTAATCATCCAAACACGAAGAGATTAAATACATTAATCTTCCTTTCTATTCTATTCCATTCCCTTCTATTCTTCACCTCCCCTTCCTTCCTCAACTCTCCATCCAACAAGGCTGTAAGAACACCCTTGTTCTACTCCCATAAAATAACTGCTATGTTGATAGTGCAGCTAAATGACATGAAGCCTAATTTCACAACTCAGTTGTTCAAACTAAAAGCAGATACTCAACATTATTTAAAAGACCTTTATATTTAACGCATTGTTAATTTAAAAATGTCAGTGATTTGCATTGCTTTAAATTAAGCAAGACGGGTTATTATTGGGTTAATATTGCCATTTCAAATTCTAACAAGAGAGCAAACATGAATTTGGTGAAATATAAAGAAAGTCGCTCTTTTTAGAGCAAAGTTTTACATGGTTGAGAGACATGAGAAATTGGCATCTCTACTTATTTTCATCATCGCTAAGTTCGATGAAATTTTGGCTAAATAATTTCCCCAAATCTATCTGTGATAAAGAACAGAGACAACAACAAAGAAAGATCCTAACAATGAAAAAGGGGATATACTTTTCATTTCAGAAATAAAATTTAATGTTGCTCCCAACAACATAAAAATCTGCTTCAAAATTTCATCACCCACAGAAGCTTGTTCATGTCGTATTATCATACCGGTTTGCTTGGCAGTGATACAAACAATTAAATAAAATATGCCCTAAACAGCGAAGAACTTAGTAACCAGATGTTCTTACCTAAAAGAGGATTCAGGGAACCATATTTCGAGTCTGGGAGTTCTGTAACATGCTGGCATAGAACTGAGAGAAAGAACTTTTCGCATTGCTTTTCTCCGGCTACAAACAAAGGGAAGAAAAATCTTTAGTAGTCAATATTTAAATATCAACAGGAACAATATCGCGTTAAATCAAGGGGGGAGGCCAAACTTTCGAACTTTGGGGATCAATCATATAAAATTTTCCTGTAGAGAATAGGAGTCAATTTTACCGTACCAAGACATTTTACTCTAAATTATATAGAAAATCATACATAAAAACAAAATTGATCCCCATTCCTTTCTACTTAAATCAGCCAATGTGTTAAATATACAAAAAAAAATAGAAAGAACTATTAGGGACTTCCTACTACAACACAACCTGAACAAGAAAAGGAAATCAAATTGTCCAAAATACCAGCATTATACAAGCACCCTGCATAGCTTGGATTTTACCAAGAATTATAGACATAGGACAATTTTTGGTACCATCTCAAATCAATACCAAAAAAATTATATGTAACAACCAGTTTCAACTCACTAGGATTGAGATCATTTCCCCATTTGAACTTTCTAATTTATTCTCTTCATTGGTTCAATTCATAGATGAGTGTATCAGAGTGCACAATTGAGGGGAGGATGTCAATATAAAAACAAGCCATTACATTCTAGATAGTTAAATTATTCCATATGGACCCTGGATATTGGCTTTAGGGTATAGAGATTAAGAACCACAAAGTATAGACCATATCTGGCATGTTCCAGCAGACTTGCTACGTACACAAATTTGCTATTTACAGGAATATAAGCAAAATTTGTTCTTTGTCATTTTAGTAAGTGAAAAACTAAGCATCATAAATGATTTATACCAGGAGGAAGTTATTGATAGATGTTTGATCATTTGGAGAAAAGGAAACTCCATCCCGCTTCATTTGTATGAAATCTCTGTTCTGTTCAGCCTACAGTTAAGAAAACTTGTTTTAAAATATGAGAATCAACTCTTTTGGGCTTATCAACCCAGTTCAATATATTTGCACTTTTTACCCTTCCGCTGTTCCCTTTTTAGTTCCCCTTGCACATTACTCTATAGGAACATTTATCTATGAAAGTCTACCTCTATAAATAGAAACCTTTAGATCCCATGCAGATACATACACTTGTACTTGCTCTTTAAATCATTATGCCCTACGTTAAGTTCTTATTTACTGGGTATACTTAGTACCACACTGGTTTTTCTTTTTTTGCAATCCTTGGTTTTTTCATTTTTGCATTTTGGCTTTGGTGGAGCCATTTTAGCTATCAAGTATCATTTATGTAAAATAAATTAAGAAACAAGTATCAACTGAGGCACATAGGCTACAAGAAAAGATTGACAAAACTGGCACTTTATCACAAGCTAAATTGGTGCTTAAATTAGGAAAAGTTATATTTTATCCTTGATTAAGGCCAATTGGAAGAAAAATAAGCCATAAGATGACTGGTTTGTTTCCATAATGGAGGCAGTAGCTCTAAAACGCCACTTATTTCAAAAAGATAAAAGGAAAACACTGGAACAATCAATTATATGTGATCATTACTGACAAGATAGTGAAGTGAACAGATTCCCCTGCTACCTTATCAGGGCACCTCTAGTTGAAATTGCTTATAAAGTGCACAACGGTGAGCAGAATATTACCTGGTCAATGAATCGCTTGATGAAGCGGCTAACTGATTCAGCTGTTGCCTTCTCATGGGATCTCTTTAGGAGGATCAATGGAATGGTAGAAAGTTCTGGAAGTGATACATGATAGCTCCACTGAGAAAAGTGTGCGCTCAATACCTCGATGCAAGATCGAGCACATTCTTCTTGATATTGCCGAGATTTTAACAAGTTCTTTGGCACCTTTCACACCAATAATATATGCAAAACATGAACAGACAGTTCTTATGAACAAATCAAACCCCCACCCTATACTATGTGAAATTGATATTTCATACGAACCTAAAGGAGAAAGTATCAGAATATTATAGTCCCAGCCAGTGCCAGTAGGTACTAGCGCAATATTTTGGTATTTACTGATTGATCCCCCAGACCACAAAACAGAGTGCAAAATTGAAGCAAAGCATTTTTGTATTTACCAAAAAGCCTCTTGTCAGCAGTTGCTGCAATAAGATTTAAAAGAAATAATTATATACCTGCAACAAAGAAGACAACTTTATTGTTGATTCTTGAGCCCCATCCACCTTTCCAGTGACCTCCCCAATGAAGTCGAGGCATTCAAAAACTAGGGATGAAACTGGAATAAAATGACCAGATGAAAGAGAGAGATCATTAAGCATTTGCACACATTTGAGCTTCAATGGCAGAAAGCGTGGGCCTGTGAATAAACTGATCACCCCAAAAATAACACGGACAGCCATGTCAAACAGCTGCTGTAAGTTGCTTTCCTTGTAATTGAGGCAAGTGAACTTCACCCAGAGGTTGAGACAGTTTATGTATTGCCAATTATTTATCTTCATCAGATCTTCCTGTATCGACAAAAAAAAATGTAAAGAATTAAAGACTGTACCTTTGTGTTAATTTATTATTCATTACACTACATCATCAATCATTCTTATAAATTTTTGATAGATACTATAACCTACAGTGTCAATATAATAAAGGGAGGAAGGTTGAAGAAACTATATAAGCACAAGTACCCAGGATATCTCTGGTATTTAAGAAGATATTTTTTCAATTTACTATGCACGCACCACATTTTGAAGTTTTTTTAAGGGCCAAGCAGCAGGTTCCTTATCAGTTATATCGGTTAAGGTGTATTTTCTAATATATGGTACTAATTTTGCATGATCCTAAATAATACGTTGACATTTTAGTTATTTTAGTTCTTTCTCCATCACATAATGCTGGCTTTGATTTTGCTGGTGACATCAAGACTTTTCTTTTTCTTTCGTGACTTTTGTGCATTTTTTGTCAGCTAGGGTGCTTTTCCAGCTGACATATTCTACTTCAACATTTAAGGTGTTTTGAGACAGATCCGTCATGACATCTGTAGGACCAAAATAGATTAGGACAATTTTCAACTGATCCCCTCTCATCAGTTAAGGTGCATTCCAACCAATCACCTCTGATATCGGTCAATGGTTTTCCACCCAAATCGTTTGCTATGGTGCTTTCAACTGACTTTATCGTTTGCTTTATATGCAAACTTCAGACGTCTAATGCCTCAATTTAAGGGGAGGTGTTAGGGAATATCTCTTAATACTTGGTATTTGAAATGGTTGTATTTTGATTACGTTTTATTTTCAGGTAAGAAGAGACTATCAGATTCCTTTCACTGTTGTCTCTCTTGGTTAAGTATTTGTAGGCCTTGAGCAATATTTTGATAAGCCATGAAGTGACAACCTAAAGAAGAGCTCAGTATTTTCGTTTTTGGTATTTTTCCTCCATAATTTGGGTGTGCTAAATAATTGAGGGTAAAATCACTTTACATTGGGTTCAATGGGTACTATTGAGTATTTTGGGGATGAAGAAATGAAATCATGTCAAATTAAACCTAAAATGTTCAGTTTGTGCAGATGGAGGAACAATTAAAGATTTATTGCATTATGTCAAATTAAACCTAAACTGTTCATTTTGTGCAGATGGAGGAACAATTAAAGATTTATTGCACAATTGGTGTAAAAGCAGACAAAATACCATAACCAGACAAACCAGACACCAGTACCAGTATGAAAATCTAATCAGTTGGTATATAAATTTTTAAGAACACATACAAAAAGTGCAAGTAATAAACCATGAAATTTCTAAACCAATGCAACGAAAAAGAGAGACCTTCTTCTTTGTCTTAGAAGCCTGCTTGACAAAACCAGCCAGCTGCTGCAGAGAGGAAACAGCAAACAGGTATGACTGCTGAACATCCAAAGAAGTTATCTCCATAAAAGAGCTTTTCAGCAAATCAATACGTTTCAGGTTGGATTCTTCAACAAACTTGCAACGTGCAATTAAAGTTCTGTACATAGCCTTCAAACATATCTTGAGATAGTCTGAAGATAGTAGCAAAGCAACTTCTTTCATGAGTAAGAACGAAGATGTAGAAAGTTGCTCCGCTCCGGTGGACCAAAATCGAAGTAAAATCTGTACGAGGAAAAAATAAAATAAAAATAATAGTAATAACAGAACATAATTATTTCAGACTACTACCAACTATGAGAACTGAACAGAAATGTACTGAACTGTAAAGAAGGACATAATTATTCCAGATAAACAAATGTACTGAACCGTCAAGAAGGATATAATGATGTACCTTAGTAAGCCTTCTTCCAAGTGAAGAAAAAGCATGCAAGAACACAACTGATGACATAAGCCGGGACAACACAAAATTAAGCAACATGCTATCGCTGATTTGATTCAACAATTTAACCGAGCTCGTAAGATATGATTTGACCAATGGACCCACATTGAGCCATTCTTTTGAGTTTTTCAACTTCACGATTATCCTCTCAGCATTGCAATCTTCAGGGACCCCGAGAAGTGTGCGAAATATCCCATCGGCCTCAGACAAGACAAAGTTGATAACCCTGGAGTAAACTTCAGGGCTCGCTATCCGGGCAGATTTATCATTTCTGGATGTGAAGGCCCCATAGAGACTAGTATCGTGATACAAGTTGAGGATGCTCCGGAGAGCAGGACTATTTGGATTTTCCGTGACCAACCAGCACCAAACATCTAGTGTTGTTCGTGTTACAGGTTGTCTGGTTGGTTGTTCCTCTAACTCTTCTTCTTCCTCTTCTTCATCTTCTCCCCCTTCCTCTTCATCGTCTGATACCTAATAACAACGTAAGGCTTAAAATTCAACTATACTAAATGCTTTGTCATCATTTGACTTCTTTTTAATGATGTTAGAAAACTTAATAATATATTATCGGATTTCCTCCTGCTACTCGGATGCAATTAAAAAAGTGCATGGCCAAGCCCAAGTAAAAGTCAGTCAAGTCAATTTATTCATCATGCAACATTATCAAAATTGATTTAGTGGCAGAAATGATCCAATAACAATCTAGTGCCTAATTGTTTCCCTATACACCATTGATACGATTAGTTAACTGATGCTGTCAATGATAGTCACAAAAATTTCATGTTTTCATTTATTTTGATCATATTGTCCATTATCAATTTTAGGAAGTTTTTGCTAGAAGTAAATCTCCCTTCTGATTACCTCTATATCCCCTCATCGTTGTCTTTTAATTTATCTAGTCTTGTAATTTAGATCCTGACCTAGATCTACTTCTAGTTCTAATAGAATCATTTCAGATAATACCTACTGGGAACCAATTAATAGTGACTTAATACTACTTTATTTGATATATGTTACTTTCTTAATTTATTACTTGGGGGAGCAGGGCCATTGTTTAGTTGATGTTTACCATCACATGTACACAACATAGTTCAAAAACAGGATTACCCTTCTTTAATGTTCTTAATATTTATCAAGGAAAATTGAAACCTTGAGAAGTGTAGAGAAAAGCAAGAGGTCTTACCATGCTGTCGTATCGCTCCAGTTGATACCGCCTGCTCTCAAGGAACTTTGCAAACTCTTCATCCTAAAAAGATACAAAAAAAAACAAATAAGTAACACGAAAACTTGCACTCGTTTAAATAATAAGTCTCACGGTATCAGATACAAGTATAGGTTGTTACTGAGTGGATGTTATCAATTCATCAATTTTTTTTCTTTCTTTCTTACTGCATTCAGGATTTTCTTGTCCAAGCTTCTCAATTAAGCCCTTAACATCTGCTAGAAAGCACAAACAACAAGTGCTGCCTGTACAGTGCCAAGTCAGATAATGGTTGGAAGAACATAAGAAGATCAACCAACAGCACTATCATTTAAAATAAAATAACAACCAATACAACTTACTCAGCGCCTAAAGGTTAGACAGGTTACCAGTGCAGTATATGTACATAGAGCAAGTATTGCATGCTTCATGCCTTTACTTTGCACATGTTGGCCATTTTTAAAATTTACAAATTTTCATTAACTTTATATTTTTTTTGTTGTTCAGTTGCTTTGTCAGCCGAACCATCCAATTTCTGGTCAACTCACTCCAAAACAAGTGCCACATTGGGGTCACATGTATCCTGTTAACTAGCATCACAGTCAAATCCGTGCTCACAAATTGGTTATTTTTTTCTTTAACTTAGTTTTGGTTAAGAAATAAAGAAACCTTTGCAAGCAACTTGTCCAGCTTTTTCTTTTGCTTAGAGATTTGCATCTTGATTTCAGCATTTTCTTCTTGAAATGTGCCAACGGCAGTATCATCTAAAAAATTTACAGGAAAATTAATTCAGATATCTCTTTATGTAATACATTGAAAAGGAGGCCAAATGCGGTGCACCGAGTATTATTGCAATTTCAAGCAACCATACTAATATCACACCTCACTGGTACAGCATTCATGAGTTGCATTGCCAGCACTGGATATTTTATATTTACTGTCTGATATCCTTAGTTATAATTAAGAGCCGATTAAGCAGCCATAATGGCATAAACAGTTACCAAAACTCAGCCACCAGTATACTAGAATAAATCAAATCGAATTAAATTGACTTCATTCCATGTTTCCACCACCTCCAACCCTCAAACCCACCCCCACCACCCCACCTCCCATCCGTCAAATACCCCCCCCCCCCCCCCCCCCCCACCCCCCCCACCCTTCCCAAAATAATGATGATGGTGACTTTATGATATGCAACTTATGTAGCATGTTATGTTATAGCAATTGCAAAAGAGTTTCATACAAAAGACACAATCTGGAATATAACAATAAGAAAAAGAGAACATATCAAACCTCTCGAGTTATTCTCATTTTTGCTCTCAGAAATGTAAGGGCACTCGGCATCCTGTCAATTTAGAGAGAGAGAAAAAGACAAGAAAAGTAGGTCAAATATGTTAATGACAACTACAAGTCATAACAGTACAATTAGAATTTTTAGCGTTGCTTTATCTGTTTCATTTTCATGTTCTTACTTGTAAATGCATTTGGAAGTTCTGACATATTTATTTGCTAATACCCTTAAAAAATCAAACCCCTCCCCCTTGCTTCATTTTCTTTGCTCTTATTTGGAGCACACTGTTTGCAGTGCACATAAGCAACTATTTGTTATATCAGGATTTGGTTGCTATTGTGATACAATAACAGTCTAATGAGCGGCACCACAAAGTAATGAGTTGATGATAGTTCTTACCTCCGACAGATAGCCATCACTGTCAGAGAAATCATCATCGAACTCTTCTTCATCCTCACCGAACAAATTGCTCATATCTGTCTCGACTAAATAGGCTCCGCCATCATTCCTACAAAGAGAAATAGCAAAATAAGAAAACAGCAACATGTTGCATTGTCTGTACCAATAGTATAGACTGTGGACTTGTGTCAGCTACAAGTTCACTAGTGGGACCCAACAATATTTTGGTTTGAATAACACAGCAATCAACTGAAACAGTATAATATGAGCCCATCATTGGTATTGTGGGTTACATTTATAGGGTAGGGATCCACTGACAATGAATTAACCACTCTTGACAATCATCAAAATAAATTATAATTTGATATCCACTGATTGTAACGTGATCCATACTACATACTATTGTATATCATGCACCATCAAAAATGATAAAGCTTGATCCAAGTTTATTGTTCATTAAATGACTTGTACTTTATAACAGTTTGTATACCTGTCTTTGATGGACTATCAAATAACACTTGAATTGCATGAAATTTGATACACAATAACCCAATCAATCTGTAAAGCCAACTACTCGTCTAAATTTTTTCTTTTTGTGAATTTTATTTACTTGATTTGAAAAATATTGTCAAGATTGTGAACTTAATCAATTGTCAGTGGATCCGAACCCATTTTATATGATCAAGTTTAAGAACCAATCAATCTTTTATAACCTGAACTAAGCTCCATGTATCCAACCTTCAACTAAATTATAGACAAAAAAATTAAATCAAGTTCAACGGGCACCAATTAAACTATGTGTACCAATACAAACACAAATTAACGAATAAATAACCCCAAAAAATGAAAAGAAAGGTCTGAGACATTTACTGGTATAATTGTGAGACGCTCTGGTCATGATTCAAGTTCTCTTCAGCTTCGTCGGCAGCATCAGCACTGAGACCTCTTCCACGTGGGGCCGGTTTCCTCTTGAAAAAAGTTCTCTGCTTACGCTTCTGCTTTTCCACGGTCTGGAGGCCCTTTCTGGCGAATTTTCTAGCTCTCTTCCCCAATTTCTTCGCCATTAGAAGTTCCCTGACAACACAAGCAAGAGCCTGACCAAATATACGCACTGTAGAAGCAAAAGCAGAGTCTAACGACCTAGGGTTTGGGTTTTGATGGAGGCGCGGAGGGTTTAAGGCGCGACACCGCAGGATGGATTCGTATTACGGTAGTTAACGGCGTTATTTATTTTGCATTGTTGGGACAATATATAAGTTCTGGAGTCAACTGGATAGATCTCTAGCGTTGGATCCTGATCTCGCGGTTGACACTGATGCACGACAAGAACTGGGTCGTGTTTATAGGCCGCATAATTAATCGAGGCCCGTTTCAAATGACGGTCGATATTGTCTGTACTATGGTTGTCAATTCGATGCATATTTTAATTCGAATAATTGTTATACAAGTTAAATCACGAGGGTTGGAATTTTTTCAAATTTCAGCTTATTTCTGGGTACGGATTGACTTATAATTATAATTGAGCCTATTCTTTAGGATTCTAATCTCTTAACAACAGATTATCTGAATATATTTTTTTTCAAATTAATTATGGACTAAGTTTTATTGGGCTGCGTAATATATGGGCTGAAAATTTTGCTTCATCTCTGATAAAGTTTATCTGAATAGGTACATTTGAAATGGTGTGATCAAAGTAGTGCAACAAACTAGTGCATCTGAACTGATACATATGTTTTATAAATATGCAGTGAATAATTTATTTTATGTCATCTATTTTGATTCGCACTTCTTCGTAACATTGAAGAAAAAGTAAAGAGTAAGAAAACACGGGATTGTGTGTTGGAGGAAACGTATCTCTGAGTACTAAAGTGGTACTGTTCCGTAGAGTTAATAGATTCGTACAATTTTTTTTAACCTAAAACGAATCTTAAATCTGGTCCGACTAGAGGTAAATCTGGACCATAATGTTGTGGGCTCCACCGTGCAATACTACATAGGATACAAGTCCATGTATTCAGTGTTAGCACACCAACTCACGGTTATTATTCAACTTATTTGTGTGGATGCTAGTAGATACATAAATACATAATTGTTGTTGTTGTTGTTATGTTTATCTAAAACAAGAATGAAAGAGAAAGCCACTACTCTTACAATTAGACAAAAATCTCCATTATGTATCTAGTGGTAGACTGTAATTATTGAACTGAATCAAATTATTACACCTATTATATATCTTAATTAATTTCTAACAATAACAGTGTACTGTTTACGTACAGATCGAGTTTATTGTTTATTTTTTTTTATTTATTTATTTATTTTTTTTGATAAAAGTGGTTCAAAGACCACCAGTTTCATTAGAAACTAATTGTTCATACAAAAATATGCCATAAGGCAGATACAAACCAACTGATTGCACCATTTTCTAAACAACAATTTTTAGGCAAGCAGAAGGTAGACAAAAGTTATCTAAGCACCAAATAGTCTGAGGGATTTCATACAAAGCAGTAACTAAAGGAAAGTAACAGAAGATATGCTAATAAAAGTAGTAGCTAGTCAGCTATTGAGGAGTTGGCATGAGATGAGTTGGCAGCTGAATTAGAAGAAAGCATATATGCTGCATCTATGGCATCAAGTTCTGCTCTATCTCTAAGGTAGTCCGAGAGGTCTGACCCCTCTAACCCAAGAAAGGGTTTTTCCTCGGAATCCCAAGAGTTGTTTTCCCCTGTGGGGGTATCGGTCTCCGAGAGGATTATAATTGAGCCTGCCTGTGACAAATTAGAGACATCCATGGGTAAAATTAAACTAAGTTTCAGAGGAAGAACCCTTTATTTTCTGTTAAGAACCATTTATTTCATTGGTTTGACCTGGTGTGAATAATTGTCAAATAAAAATAATATCATGCAAAAGTATGACCGAAAGAAGTATAGGGGAATTGACCAAGTCAACAATTTGGAACTTGCAATATTATATATTTTTCTAAATAAAATTATAAAGCAATATTGCCAAGTGCAGCATCCACTACTGGCGTGTTAAAAGGGTCATTTAGTTAGATATTTGTTTGTTATAAGACTTTGTGTTGACCTACATAAAAAGAAAATTTCCCTCCAACTATCTAAAATAATTTAACTGTGGAAGCTCAAAGTAATTCATGTAAATTACAAATTGGTTAATTTTATTTTTCGGATAATAATATTTTCGAATTTACTGGAAATTGGATTGTGAGTATACATAAAATTAATAACGTAAAGATTTTTTACAATATAGATATTCCAAAATCACAGCATATAATTATCTTGGCAACCATAATAATAAATTCTAAAACAATTATAATGTTCTTAAACCAAAATAACAGAAAAATAAAGTATAAACTTGTTTGTACATATTATGCAAATAACTTTACATTATTAATAAAATAGATTTCAAATTGTTAAACACAAACGGTCACCTCTTCTCATTATTATAGGTATGATGAAATAAAATATATATATATATATATATATATATATAAAGAATAATGGCTTCTATTATATTTTTCCTGGACTTCTATTTGACGTGGCTTTTGCATGATCATTGTCTTTGGTAGTTCAATCGAAAATGACATGTTTAAAAAGCTAAAAAGAGGGAAATCGGGCACTACGAAGCATATTTTAATGCATTGAAAGGGATACGCAACTACACCAATTATACAAGGGAAAATTTCGACTGCATCCATGTAAAATTTTGAAATAGTCCAATTTTTCATCAAAATATCATAATAACCAATATCTCCATAAAAATTTCAGATTCTTTCTCCTATCCTCTTTTATTTAATTTTATTTTTATTAAACTATTTTATAAATTAAATTGACCATTATGCCCCTCTGATTGTAACTGAATATATTTAGTGACCAAATTAAATTGACCAATACGCTGTCTCTGTTTTTTATTTTTGTTGTTCTTTTTCTTCTCTTCATAAGTTGCTGATCTCTCTCAGCAACAAGAAACAAATTTGTTTAGATAAAAACACATCTCGTTATCAAAATTTGGTCACAAACTGAGCTCTGAGACAACATTTCTCGCTCCAAAGCAAAACCCTAGTTGCTTTATACATGTTCATTTACAATCAAAGAGGCATAATGGTCAGTTCAGTTTTTAAAACAGTTAAATAAAAAATAAAATATATAAAAGAGGATAGGATAAAAAATTTGAAATTTTCTTGGGAATATTGAATATTATGGTATTTTTATGGGAAAGTTGACTATTTGAAAATTTTAGATGGGTACATTGAAAATTTTCTCTATGGTATTTTGATGAAAGAATTGACCATTTCAAAATTTTAGATGGATACATTTGAAATTTTCCCATTACAAAGAGACCTTGATAAAGATTGGTTATAATTTGTCTTGGATTAAGACAGGCTGCTAAATTTGTATACGAAATTAAATGCTTCTTAACTTCTTCATCATAAAATTCAAAACATCATAAATGTACAGAAATTGCAGATTTATGTTCGATTTATAAGCATGAGAAAAATATCAAAAGTTAGTGCACGAATTAAATTATCCGCGTGGTTGTTTCCTAATATTGATATAATTAATGGGTGGAGTTTTAGTTTTGGAAGAAGTCTTATTCAAAGCTGAATCTAAATCGTTTAATCAGTGTCAAAATTCGTATAAACCATTTAGATTCACATAACTATTTAATTTTATTTAGTTTTTAAATTGTTTGCATGAAAGATGAATTAGACACGAATATAAATAAATTTGTCCAAAATTCTAATTACATAAATTAATATATGATATCCACTATACAGAGATAATGAAATCAAACCATATGAGCTCTTCTATGCTTGTAAAACATGTGAGTATTTAATATAAATTAATTTATCAGTATAAATAAAGAAAAACAAATATAAGAAACAGTCTTTAGTTTAGTTACAAACAAGATATTCATGTATTAGATATGAGTGGCTTAGTAAGTTCTATAAATAAAAATTAACAATTTTGTCCTTCAGAGTTTATAATTTTGTAAGTAATTATATTTGTAGTCTATCTTATTAAATAAAATTGTATTGATTCAACTGTTCAATCTCAATTTCTAATTTCGCTATTGGTTACAAAAAAATAAATAATGTTTATTCAATGAGAGTATGAGACTGATACTTTGCAATGCGCACATAAGTCTATTTGTATCTTTATTTTTAAATTTCAAAAAATCAATCCGATTAATCTAACTATTGAACTTGATCATCATATGAAAATATACTTATAAACAAAATTTTATAATTTTTTGTACTATTTTTTAAATAGATAGAAAATCATCTGATCTAAAGAGTTCAGACCATCTGAACGTAATGATTTTTTAGCTATCTAAAAAAGTCTTAAAACATGTAAAATTTGATATGTAAGTATATTTTTATACAGAGATCATGTTGAGTTGTTCAAATCGACTTTTTGAACTTTGTAAACGAATATATAGATCCAAAGTGTCATGCTCTCCCTTATATTTTATGTAAAATGTAGTAGATTTAAAATTCGAGAAATTTGGGTTACTCAAAAAACAAAAAAACAAAAAAAAAAAACAAAAAAAGAAGAAGAGAGAAAACATACTTCCCTGTTGTAGAAGGTCAGGTGTGTGCCCACCGAACGGCACGCGAACTTGAAGTGGTTTTTAGTATTGAGTAGTAGAATTGCATTATATTGGCACGCAAAAGACCTACCATGTGCATATTGAACTAGAGACCTATCACAACAAGAATGAGACATTTTTCGCGAGGATAAAAAAGTGACTTTTTGCAACGGCCGGCCATCGTAAATGCATTTTTTTTCTCACAAAAAATGTCTACTTTGTTGTAGTGTATTGTAAGAGCAACAAGAAATCTGTATGTTAGCATGTGGTGGGTCCTTTTCTTGGTTTAGCATTTGGCGAAAGAGACATGATCACATGATTGTGCTCAAATAATTTGCCTCAGGTGGGTTCATCTTTTTGTAGTTTATTTTGAAATGTCGGTCCAGCCCTACAAATTAAAGATATTTTATTTTTGTCGTGCTCTCCAAATTCCGGTCTCTAGTGAGCAATTAATTAAGTTAATTGTAACGCATGATGACATCATAAATTGGTGACTAATGAAGTCATTATAAATATTTTAATTGAGATAATGGCAGAGAGTGCTTAAACAAAAGGAATCAGATCTCCTGCTCCCTGGGGTACAGGAAATTTCTGCCCCCAGAGTCACTGCGGGGTGGGCACGGTTACTGTCAAAGGATTTAGGGTTAAAATAGTTTTGGATTTAGGTTTTAATGGGGACCCACTCTGCAGTGACTCTGGGGGCAGGAATTTCCTGCCCCCGGGGGGCAGACGATTCGATTCCTAAACAAAATGCTCAAAGTGCTTCGGTGTTACCAAACAGGATTAATGAGAAGTCTAATTATTCAATCCTATCAACGTATCGATGAAATTGTTGAAGTTTATATTTTGATGTATTTTTAATTTTACCTCCGTGTGGATATATAATAACAGTTGATTTGTCAATTGCAATTTTTTTTGTTTCGACTATTGCTACAGCATACAGGTGACGTACAGTCAAAGTTGAATACTCATCAAGAAAATTATAAGTATTAGGATAAATTTGACCTAATGTTTTGATACCAGCTATGAAAACAATTAGATTTAAATTTTCATATAATTTTTATTCATTTTGTTTAAGGTTTTTCTTCATACAAGAAAATGAACTTAATAAAAACATACCTTGATTTATACGGCTGACTGGGTTTATTTCATGATCACGTACATTTTTTTTCTTTTTGAAGATTTTTTGAAACAGATTCCCTATTTTTCTATTTTTTTTCAAGTTTTTATCTGTATGAAAATCACAAAAAAATGGTATATTATATTGTTTATGTTCGATACAACTTGAGATTGCATCAGAAATGTATTACATGTGAAATAAAATTTGATTTTTAAACAAGAAGTTTGAAGTTGTTGAACTGCATGATATCATTCCATGGAAAAAAATTATTATTTAATTAGTTTTTAAGATTTTGTTAATAATGACAAGTAGATTTTGGAAGATAATATGCCATTGTTGAGTCATTGTTGACGATTGGTGAAATTTCGCAAACAAATGTTAGAACTCGTGATACAACTAATAAAAAGAATGGTAAAATATTCATGGCTTAGATTGAATTAGAAACTTCAATATAAGTTATTTTAAAATTTTGATTACACTATTACCCGTACTTATCATTTTGTAGATGAAATTTTGAATTTGGATAATTTGATTCCAGCGAAGATATGCACAAATAACACAGAAGAACACCAAGAGCAAGGAACTCAAAAATGTCAGGCTAGAAAAATCATAGTATAGGAAGTGAAAGGTTTAACCCTGTATCATTATAATTAATATAATTGGTTTCTCTTTCAATTTAGAATGTAATGGATGGAAAGAAATTTTGTTGTAAATATTTTTAGAAAAAATAATACAAATGTCTAACTCTGTATCTTACCAATATAATTCTCATACAAGTTTTTTTATCACAAACTTACAATAGCCACCAAATTTATCATTAACCTTCTAAATTTTAATCAACCAAACAAAAAATGAGACAGAAAGGAAAGTTAAATTTATTTTCTCTCATTAATCATCCAAACACGAAGAGGTTAAACATATTAATCTTCATTTCTATTCCATTCCCTTCTATTCTTCACCTCCCCCTCCTCTACTCTCCATCCAAACAAGGTGTTATAGTTTTCGTAACAAACTTATTTGACTTGACAGGTTTGAACAAGTGAAAGTTATACTGTTATAATTAATAATCTAGCCACTGTCCGTCCTTGTTAGGGGTGTAGACGGATACGGATAATCCACTCCGTATTCGGAGATTATCCGAATCCGGATTAAACGGTTACGGATACGGATACAGATAATTTTTGCATATGGTGAAAAAATGGCAGATACGAATACATATCCGTATATGCACGGATACAGATAATTATGAAGGTGAATATCCATATCCGTATCTGCAATTATCCGGATCTGAAATTACTCCCAACCAGTTTTAACTGTATTGTTCTGGATAAAAGTTGTTATATATTATCCCATATTCATTTCAGTCTTGTTGTGGTATAAATAATAATACAATATGGTTTTTAATTTTTTTTTTTGCTGGTGATGGTGCTACAATAACGCAATTTTATTTTATTTTTACCTCTATTTCTTCATTCTCCATTCTTTTCCATTCAAGACTTTAGTCCGTGAATGTAGTATGCTTTTAGTCTCTACTAAATTGGTTTTAGTCATTGTTTTAAGAAAACAACAAGTCACTTTTTGTATCTTAAAGTTAGGGGTGTAAACGGTCGGATACAGATCTGATAGTGGTCTTACCGTATCTGTATTCATTATAATTTTTCGGATATGGATAGTCTCGGATACAGATACAGATCAAATATCGGACGGTTAAGGATATTTTTCATAATTAGATTGTTAGTTACAAAATATCTATTATATTATTAAAATATTAGTCACTAATTATGTCATAGTGTTATATTATTCATCAAAATATATATCTATATGCAATTTAATAACATATATCACATTTGTTGTGGTTTAAAAGTGTAAACGGTCGGATACGGATAGTTAAAAGTCTTACCGTATCCGTTATAATTTTCTGGATACGGATAGTCTCGGATACGGATCGGATAATGTAAGTACTTTTCCGCAATGTTATCAAAACTGGACCGGACGTCGACCCGGTAAAGCTCCGGTTTGACGGTTCACTGGTCAGATCGATGGTTCAACCAGTTTGACTGCTGATTTTTTAAATACTTACATATTTATTTATAAGATATAATTATTATTATAAATAATTATGTTTTATGTAATAAAATTTCTAATATACATATTAACAATGTAATATAAAAGTAAATTTATATATTAGAAATAATAATTTTTATTAGAAAATAATATATCTATTGTAGCTCAAATGTAAAACTTATTGTTAGAATTAGTAAAATAATTAAATAAAATATTATGAAATATTTTTTTCATGGAAGAAATTTTATAATTTTATACTTCATAAATAAATTGAATAACTACATAGAAATTCTTTAGTTTTTGTGATCAAGTGAACCCCTAATGATCCATATTAGAATTAATATTTAGTTTATAAAAAAATAATATTGCAACAAATGTTGGATTATTCTTAAACACATAATTGTTTACAAAAGTATGTTACAAAACATAAATGACTACATAAAGTTAGCCACAGAATAATACACATTAGATTCCACTTTTTCTCCTAAAAAGTTGTTCATTTCCATTCAAAATTGGGAATAGTCACATGACAACAATGAACAAAAAAGCAATATAAAACCAATTTTTTTTGCTTTTACTCCGGTTTTTTTTTATATAAAACCGGTCGGTTTAATTAAATATATCCGGTTCTATTGCATATCCGGTCCAAATAGCGAACCAAACCGTAAACATGTCCGGTTCCGGTTTATTCCGACCGAACCGGCCGGTCCGGTTTTAATAACTGTGCTTTTCCGGATTCGGATGAAATCGAATATTATCCGATCCATTTATACCCCTACTTAAAGTGCATAACTCAATTACCGACAATTATTCGTTTTGTATCTGCATTTGAATCCGTATCCGTTGATTATCTGTTCCGTATCCATGTCCGTTTAAGGCGGATATGATTTTAAATTTTGATATCTGTTTAGTCGTTTACTATCCATATCCGTATCCACTCATTAAAAAACAGATACGGATATGGTATTAGCATTATCTGCTCCGAATTCACTCCGTTTACACCTCCAGTCCTGGTCCTTCATAATTTGACAGATTTTGAAAATTCCATTTTTCATATTTGGCACAATTTTTGAGTTTTTTTCATTTTAAAAGTTATAGATTGACAGAAAATTCTGAAGAAGTTTTGAAAAAAAATAAAAAATCAATATCATGTTAAAAATAGAAACCTCCATATTAATTATGTTTCAAAAAAAAAAAATTCACTACTGACGTGTGTACGGTTCTGTTTGTCAGAATCTAACGACGATGATTGACGGATAGCAAATCCATACCCAGTAAATATGGATCCGATCTGTCACATAGCGTCATAAATCATAATGCGTAACGATCACGAGTCCACGACTCAATCAATTATAAGGAGGGGACATTTTATTTGGCATAAACAGGTTCACATGGACCTTTTGTTTGTAATATTTTAGTGTATTGGTGCACGATGCACACACCATTCAACAAGCAAGCATGCTACTCGTGGGATGCTAAATATATAGATATTTTTTTTGCTCTGCTACAAGCCAATAATCATGATTTGATTTGATATTTGATCCTCGTAACACGGAAGAGATCCATCAGACAATCATTCCAAAACATCATATTCGATTCTTAATTAACTAAAAATCTGGACAACATTATGTAGTAATATTTATTATAAGCACACTTCACGAGTGCCCTTTCCACCAAGTAAACCTTTTCGAGTTAGCAATAAATTCAACTTATTATAATCTTCCCTTCAATTTTTTTCATTGTGAATGGGGCCCAACTTCCAGCTGCGCACCGTGCAATTAGAAATTACATTTACATCCAAGGACCAAGGTTATGTTTTATTTCCTTTTCTCCTTCTCTTCTACTGTGGAATAGGGCTAGGCAAAAAAGCTCGAACTCGTAACTCGCTCATTTACAACTCGAGTTGGCAAACTCGTTTAATAAATGAGCTGAGTTCGAGTTGGCTCAACTCACTCATTTATAACTCGAGTTACATAAAGTTGCATAATATTGGTCACAATAAATTTCAAAATAATAAAACTCGAATATCTAGACTGTTATTTGTGCTTTGAAATTCATGTAAAATATGTTTGAACTTGTGTTGTAATACTATCACTGGTTAAACGAGTTGTGAGTCAACTCGAATTGATAACGAGCTGAGTTTGAACTTGTGTTGTAATACTATCACTGGTTAAATGAGTTGTGAGCCAACTCGAGTTGATAACGAGCTGAATTCGAATTGGCTCTATAACTCGTTATTATCATCTCAACTCAAGTTGGCTCGCTCGTTTATTAAACGAGCCGAGTTCGAGTTAGAAATAATTCGCTCAAAGTCAGCTCATTTACCGCCCTACTGCAGAAGTTAAAAGGGAAACAATACACCGCGCCAACTTTCTAAATTCCAATAATTCATGAATTATTATTAGATGCACATACATAGGTACTTAGTTAATGAACATCACTTAGTTGACAAGCTTATCTAAAACGATTTAATAAAATGAAAAGAGCACACTAACCAAGAAAGCCCGTGGGTTGTGTCCTTGTGTCCCCCTAAGCATAACCTAGCACGTGCACCACGTCCATGAGTCAAACTACACTTTCTCTAACCAAAAACACGGTCAAACTCAAAGCTGTTCCTGCTCCGACCTAGACTGTGATACTCGGTGTATGATCGGATCACAGCCGTCCGATGTCGGGGACCACCCATTTTAGCACATGCGAAGTTCCGAGCCCAGTACGATGCAGTTACAACCAAACGCGTTTACTTCTTCAAACCCGTAGTTTTCACGCTCGCGATTGGGTGACCATTCGATTGTTTGTGGAACATTATGTGGTCATCTGTGCGGCTAGAATGGTATATGTTCTAAATTATTATGCTGAGAGCATCTCCAATCCAGCAATTGAAATTAATTGCTAAATTAACAATTATGAAAATTTTAAAAATTAAGCAATCCACTCTTACACTGGTGCAATCAACCAAACAATTGAGAATTAAATATTTGACTAATAAGAATTTAACATTTGGCCAACTCATCTTTAGAAAATGATTTCTTATTAAGCAATTATTTCCAACAATTGCTAAATAAGCAATAGCCATACAACCCAACAATTAGAAAAACAATTGAGATGTCAGCATAAGCAATCCATAAACAATCACTGTTGGAGATGCTCTGATAGCTGACTTATCAAGTTATCATATTAATATCATAGTGTGACCGACCGACGTACATAAACATTGCGTAGAATAAAAAATATATACTTTTCAACATTAATTAATGCCTTTCAATCAATGTTAAATACAAATTAATCCATAATTGTTTACTGGGACATTTTAGCATGCCCCAGTTATACAAATGACAAAAATTGAAATGTTCAAACAAAATCATAGTGATAGCTAAAATTCAAATACCTAATAAATACTATAAATTATGAATTTAGAGCTGTCTAATTAATTTTTAATTTAATTTCTATCTTATTACCATGGCGCTAAATACTACAAATTAAAAGAGTAAAACACAGGAACTGAAGGTTAAATCTATTTGTACCATAATCAGGACACAGAGTCATCGTCACACCAAACCCAGAAATTCCCGTTTGACCCCCTTTATATATTTTCCCGTCGGGTCGTTAACCAAATGTTTAAACGAAACAAATCCCACATTATTCCCACCTCATTTGTTTAAAATCCCTCTTAAGCAAAGACCAAACCAAAACCAACCCCGTCCATCACGCATCAACAAACAGAAAACACCACTCTACGAACCGCACATGAACCGGGACCCGGCGAGATGCCGAGCCCGTCGAAGAAGCCTCGAGCCGGTTTGGCTCTCGTCCGGTTCATCTCTTCCCTCCGACCCGATCGTCGGTCCGGAACAGCTGGTTCGCTTCCGCTTCAGACCGGCTTTCCGACGTCTCTCGCCGATCTCTATGTGAAAAACCAGAGTCGCCTCAAGAAGCCCTCTAAGAAAACAAAGAAAAAACGACAAGTAACCAATTCAGAATGTTTATTGACTGTTGGTTCTTCCTTCGACCCCTCTGATTCGGCCACGTCACATGTCTTGATCTCTAGTGGGTCTGTTGAAGAAGTCATTATTGCAGAGGAAGAGAGGATTCCTTCTGTTTCGGATGATGTTTTAGTTTGTCAGAGAAGGAATTCCTTGGGAATTGGGTTTGTTGTGACTGTGAATATTTTCGCCTTAGCCCTTTTGGCAATTTTTGGGAAGAAATTGGTTGTCGGTTTTACAGCTCTCGCTTTTTGTGCATGGTTTTTCGATTCAGTGAGGTTCAATTTGGTTCAGTTCTTCAAACCCTGTGCTGAAGCGAGGACAAATTTGTGGTTGGAAGAGAGGAGCTTTCCGCTTGTTTCTCCGATTCGAGAGGTTGAGATTCAGACCGAATCAGACTCAATTGAATTGGAGATCCAATGCGAATTGAATCAATCAAGGGAATTTGACGAAATTGGGGAAGAGAGCACTGATTTTTGTCAGGTTCAGGCGAGAGATTTAAAGAAAAAGAATATTTTGAAGAGATTATTTTTGAAGAATCGGAGTAAGAAGAAATTACGAGAGAAAGATGGACCTTTGGATGACTCTATCAGGGGTAAAGAGATGGAAACTGCTTCTAATGGTGAGGAGGAGGAAGATGTTGTTGTCAATTTGGTAACAGAGTACGAAGAAGAGCAATTGACAAGAGAAATTTCTCCAATTCAAATTAAGGAAGGAGAGATCTCGCAAAGGTGTGAAATTAAAAAAGGCATCTCTTGGTTCATAGTTTTTCTTATGGTGATCCTGTTTGGGCTGATAGAAGGCAAGGCGACAGCGCTTATTCTCACCATTTTTTGTTTTACATCTGTAAGTTTGCTTGAATTGGCAAGGAACGAACGAAAGAAGAGAAAGCATCAGATTGGTTCTTTAATGGAAAATAGTTAATTTCCCTCCTAATTTTCTTCGTTTGTTATCTCTTTCGAACCTTCGTAAGCGAAGAAGCTTCTTCGAAGGTTTATGTGTAATTGAATTTTGGCATCATTTTGTATAGTTGTGGAAAAATATTAACTTTAAACAAACTTGCTGTTTTCCTTTTTTCAGATTTTTTCTATAATTTGACCTTCTTAATTCTAGTCGTTAAATTCTAAACAAAAGTTCCGATACTTGATTGTCAATAATTTTTACTACTTTGTTGTTGTGCATTATTTCAATTTGAAAATATCTGTACTTTAATAAGAGGAGAATTACAGTAATAAATGCAACAAAATTAACTTATAAATTCATTTTCTACTACTTTGATTTTTGAGTGAGTCTATGGTACTATGCATATCACGGGTTGTTACCGTGCTACGGCTCTATATTCGAGTTTTCAAATCCTAACGGTCGATCTGAACCGTTCATCTTGTTCTCCGTATTAATATATGTCTGGAGACCAAATTTTACATTTTTTGAAAGTTTTTTAGATATTTAGAAAATCACTTGATCTGAAAATTCTGGACCATCCAAAAACAGTGATTTTCAATAAATCTAAAAAGTAGTAAAAAAATTTCAAAAAATGTAAAATTTGATCTCCAAACACATATTAATATGGAGAACAAGATGAACGGTTTGGATCGATCTTTAAGATTTGAAAACTCTAATATAGAGCCGTAGGACGGTGCCAAATCGTAATATGCATAGTACCATAGACTCGCTCTTGAATTTTTTACAAACTTATTCAAGTAATTATAAAATTTGAATTTAAACGCATCACTTAAAAAATTAGATCGATTTTAACTA
Organism: Carex rostrata; assembly: GCA_964058875.1. NCBI lineage: Eukaryota > Viridiplantae > Streptophyta > Magnoliopsida > Poales > Cyperaceae > Carex > Carex rostrata. The sequence goes on from CAXKVT010000256.1 coordinate 147,283, forward strand.
TTTAAATTCGTAATTTGATTTGATATGTTTTTAAGTTAAAACTCAAGAAGAAATTTAGTAAACTTAAAGATACTCCAATTTTACTCGTTTTATTATGCTAAATTGCTAACTATGAAAATTATCAAGCAAATTTCTGGAAATTTCATTATGCTAACCAGGAAAATTATCAAGCAAATTTGTCGAAAAGTATAGAAGCGTGTATCATGAAAAAAATAATCAACAATTATTTATTTTCTATTCACATCTTCCATGTGGTTTTCTTCTTTGTCACGTTGCAAGCATCACTATATGACGGGGTCTATGACATAGAACATATAATTTAAGAGTCTTTAAGAGGAAAATATGGTGTGTGGGGGGGGGGGGGGGCAGGCGACTATTATTACTTAATTATTTGATTTTATTTTTGCTTACATTTAATTATTCGATTTAAAATGAATACGCGAAGATACTCTGTTGACACTTCGTAGCTATATTGCGTAAAAATGGTATGGTATCGTATCTAAGGTTCTAAATAGCTAGTTATAACTTCACAATAGATGCTTTATAGCTTTTTCGGATCTCAAAAACTATAACTCTATTAACCGTTTTTCTTTTATAATGATTCTAAATAGCTAACTATAGTTGCGCTATAGCTATAGCTATTTAGAACTTTGATCGTATCGTATATGATGGTATGATATTATACAATACGAGTATCGATACGACACGTATCAAATAGGATACGGGACTATATATAAAGTAGCAAGTAACATAGCTTGACAGTGACTCGCTGCATGCCTGCATGGGTTATTGTATCCATGCACACCACAGTGGACGCTTGCTTCACAATTATTGGTCTTCTTTTGAAAATAAATCTGTTGTGATTTCAAAGAATCACAATATCTGCAATTTCAAATTGATCCATTTTTTTGAGACATTTAAAATTTTTTGTTTTTGAAATTCACGTCTCGAGAGAAATTAACGAGTGCATTTGAAATTGGAGTGCACATCCTCTGAGATATCTCATATTTTGCGTGACCTACGTGTTCGGTGCCTACTCGGATATAGCGCAGGGGCCAATATGTTTGAGCTTTGAGATTCGTGCATGACGTCTTTGAACGGTTGATATTTTTCAATAAGTCACGCAAAATATGAGATATCTCAGAGGTTGAGAATTCTTGAAATTGCAGGTACATGTGATTCTTTAGAATCAGCAGATTTATTTCCTGTTCAGCTTTGTTAGATTCAAGTAATAACAATATTCATATCAAAGTGGTTTGATTCCATTAAAATTTACATGAGGAGGGTTCAAATGCCTCCATGTTTTTGTGCCTCCATCTCTCTCTATTATTTTCAAAGTTCAAACAGTCGATCCGAACCGCTCAACCTAACCTCCATACTAAAATATGTTTGGAGACCAAATTTTATATTTTTAGGAATTTTTTTACTATTTTTTTAGATAGGTACAAAATCAGTAAATCTGAACCATCTAAAAACAGTATTTTTCTACCTATCTAAAAAAATAGTAAAAAATTTCCTAAAAATATAAAATTTGGTCTCCAAACATATTTTAGTATGGAGTTTAGGTTGAGCGGTTCGGATTGACTATTTGAACTTTGAAAATGATGGAGGGAGATGGAGGCACAAAAACATGGAGGCATTTGAACCCTCCTCAATTTACATATATAATTTTAAAATTTGTGTGGAACAAGTGTTTTGATCCGATATCTTTAAGATATATGTGGAATAAGTGTACATGAATCAGAACAGTTAATCGAACCATTCCAATCAAACTTCAACAGAATTTGATTTGATATCTATTAAACCAATCACCACTCCTTTGAGTGTCGTTTGATGTTCCTCTCTCATTATTTTTTAAATTATTTATCTGTTGTATAAAATATATAGTTATTAATAATAAATTTAATTTTAATTTGTAAAAAAATATTTGTTGTTAGTAATTATTGAGATTTTTTAATAATTGCATATTTATTATTGATAAATGAGTAGCCCAAAATAGATGCTCTAACATTTTTTAGATGTTATTTTTGAAAAGAGTAAGGCTACGGATCTACAGTGCTATGGGTTGCATAGAGGGTTACGGTGCTACGGCTTAATATTCGAGTTTTTTAAATCTTAACGGTCAATCCGAACCGTTCATTTTGTTCTCCATATTAATGTGTTTGAAGACCAAATTTTATATTTTTAAAAAAAAAAATTACTATTTTTTTAGATAAGTAAAAAATAATTAATAAACCACAAATTTGGCTATTCGTCCTTTTCATTTTTTTTTCTCACTTCAAATCTCTCTTATTATTTAACGTCCTCAGAAATACCCGCATTCTTTTATTTGCCAAAGCACATTTTATTTATCTTCTCACTCTTCTAATTCTTCTCAACTATCTAACTATTAATATCTACAGTTATCAAGATACATGACTTAAATTTTCTAATACAACTCAGAATACCTAAATTACTAATCTTTTTACAAGATTTAAACAATCTCGACCATTCAACGAAAACAAATTAAATTAATACCCCAGCAAATAAACAATAGAAAGATAAAAGCAACTGCTCTTGCATTTAATGTTAATTCTTTTTTTTTTTTTCTCCGGATACAATTATAATAATATTATCAATGTGGCATGCATGTAACAACTAGCAACTATACAACTGCTGCATAATTATCAAGAATAATTTGGAAAGCGAGAAACTTCCATAACCCTGCTCCGTTGTTTTCTTTGCCATTTTTTTTTTTCGAAAAAGTGGGTAAAAGTTCACAATTTTTCATTGAAACTAATAGAGTTAACGTCATTATAATCTCCAAACCTATAGAAGGTAAAAGTTTACAAAAAAGCACACAAATATCACAACTACACATATCTAAAACACTTAGATCACTTTAGAGCTATGTTGCATGAATACGGGGACGGGTATCGTATTGGATACAATACGGATATGACGATACAGTAATTTTCAAAAATTAAGGATACAATACATCTATTATATATATATATATATATATATATATATATATATTATTTATTATATTAATCATATTATTAATTTAACATTTCTAGTATATAAATTAAATGGAGAAAAATTCAAGATAATCGAAGTATATATTAAATACATTAGAAACTAGCTTTAGACAAGAAAACTAAGTGGTGCAGTGGTAAAGGGGGACGTGTATATGCCTTAGTACCAGGCAGTGTTTTAATAATCGGTTCTTATTCGGTATTCGGAAAGCCACCGAATACCGCATATACAGTATGCGGCCGAATATTTAAATTTTTCTCTAATAAGCATTAACTCTAATAAGCATAGATAAACATTACAAATAAACATAAATAAAACATAACACAAGTTAGAACAAGTTAACAACTCATAGTACAAATTACAAAACTACAAATAAGCATAAATAAAACATAAGTTCAAACTTAAATAAATGAAATTATAACTTATTCGGTTCTTATTCGGATTTTTACTCTCTATTCGGAAATATTCGGTTCTTATTCGAAAATATTCGGTTCTTATTCGGATTTTTATTCTCTATTCGGAAATATTCGGCCGAATAGATAATATGTGGAAAAAAATATTCAGCCGAATATGCGGCCGAATATTCGAAATCGAATATTGGACTGAATACTCATTTCCTATTCGGTTTCCAACCGAATACGAATATTCGGCCGAATAGACCGAATATTAAAACATTGGTACCAGGGTTCGAGCCTCTCTTGGCACTAGAAAATTGGTTTTTTGTAATGGTCAATGCGCGGTTCACACGGTTCACGGTGCACAGCGCTGTGCCGGTCTATGCGCGGTTCACAGTCCTGCGCTATAAAAATTGTTTAAATCTGCAGAATCCGCGTATCCCGCCGTATCCAGACGGTATCGGTGCGAGTCAAAGCGTATCGGAGACCGTATCAAGATAATTAGGATATGCCAGCTAGCGTATCCGATACGTATCGTAGCCGTATCGGTCGCGTATCCGTGTCCGATACGTATCGGATACGAGTACGGAGTCTATATAGAAGTATCGGGGTAACATAGGCATAGCTCCAGAGCCAGTAGGAGCTCGGTACTAAGTATAAGGAATTCATCTCATTGCATGTTCCTGAAGAGTTGGTACTACCCCTCCCCCTTCCTCTTCCCCTTCTTCTGCCATTTTATTTATTGTGTGGGAGATTGGGTGGTGGTGTATTGATGTTTGTGTGTGAAAAAAAAAGTTGAATTCAGCTTCTGAAAGACGGTTCGATGGGCATCAACATCAGATCAATTCAATGTCTGATTAGAGTCATTTAGTGTCCCTAGCTACTGATTAAGTATAAGTTTCACACAAAAAAGTTTTAATATCCCTGCAGATTAAGTATGCACATATCATTTTGTGAAATCAACATTTTGGTTCAACTTGGCAGTCTCTGCCTTTGAATTCAAAAATAAAAAATAAAAAAAATAAAAATATTTTGGTTCAACTAATTTTCGCTATTTGGAATCAGCGCCTATTTGAACTCCGCTAATTTGTTTCGCTCAGAGTTTATATGGGCTCCGTTCTGTCTATTAGAATTCCAAAATGAGCTACAGGGGGGCAATTTGAATTCCAGGGAGGGGCAGAGATCCGAAAAGCAGATTTTTAGCAATATTTTTGAAAATCCAGCGGAGGCAGCTAACCCCCCTGTGCTACAGTAGATCCGCCCCTGGTCACGGTCACGACTCACGAGTAGTAGTTATTAGTTTTGACAATGACAAAATGATTAACCGTTTGAGTTTGACAGATTGAAATGAAATGAAATGAGTAAACGTTGTTTTATTTCTTAATGAAAGTCAGCAAACAAAATTAAAACAAATTTAGGTTATGATATTTTAAAAACATTATGTTGACAGTTTCGACAATTTCAATAATATTTCTCAAAATAAGCTAAAAAAATATTCGTGAAATTCAAAAGATTTTGGAACAGTTGTTATATAAAACTCATAAATTTATCTGTCATGTATGGATATTGTCTGACACCTTAATAACTATTGTTAAATATAAACCGTTAAATACTAGCGATGACAAAATTTGCATTGTATAGATCACATCATTTATACTATATTTAAATAGATATGTAATGTATCTATGCTTATTGATATTATCAAATAAAATCTATTGTCGATGATCAACAACCCAATAAGCTTTCAGAGTGTTGTGTGCTTTTATTGAAAAGTAGATCATAGTTTTAACTTTTAACTGAAATTAGCACTAAAAAGTTGGAAAGCACAATGGGCTTTTTTAAAAGACCTAAAGGCCTTTAGTTGCTGATTTGCTGTTAATGGACCTTCTTTCGACTTTGCTTTTCTTTTCTTTCTTAAATTCATTGCTCTCAAAAGTGAGAAAACCTAGTTTGGTGGATGCTGAACAGTGCTGACCAAATATCTTTGAGGACGGTTATTGTAAGGTTTTTTTTTGAAAAAAAAAGTTTTTGAGTTACACAGTATATCACAACTTTAATTTTTTATTTATTTTAATTTAATTTTGAAACATAAATATTAAATTCAAATCGTTGATCTTTTTTTTTTCTTTTTTTTTTATGAACTGTTCATTCACATACAATTTTACGAATTATAAATTTTAATTTATACTAGATTAAGATGTCATAAAATAGATATATTTTATTAACTATGTAATAATTTTAATTGAACTTCAAAAATATAAATTTTTTGTGGATGCATCTCTAACAAAAATAATGTTAAGTTATGATTCAAATTACTATTTGATTCCATTGGAGTATGCATCTTGCTAATGTGTACTATGTGATTTAGACTTTTGCTGAGAGAGAAAATTAGTAAATTCAGTTTATTTCACAGAGTTTGTGTCTCTCCTCTTCTTTTTCTTTGCACAAAATTCTAACAAACTGGTATGGAAGCATGGTGAAATAAAAGAGAGTTCAATCATAGCATAAAAGAAAAGAAAAGGAAAAAAAAAACGAATTTGTCGTTGCTTCTATAAGTCTTTAACTCTTTATTCAGTCTGATTTGTGATCACATCTGTGAAACCAGACGATCAGCAATTAAATTTTTAGACACTCCTTGTTCTCTCCTTTGTGCTTTGCCCTATTGTTCCTCTCGTACAAATTTGTTTAATCATGTGTGAAATATATACAAATAATGCGGCCATTTTTTTTTAATACCCTTAAATTTTTTTTTTTAAAATGTCCTCCGATTTTTTTTTTTTTTTTATAAATGCCCCGACGCCTGGCCCACAGGCGGCCCAAAACTTTGATTTTTTTTTTTTTCGTGTACTTTGATTTTATTTGTCAGTTAAATATCATAAGTCTAAATATAACACTAATTAAGGACTTAGCTTTTATTCAAAAATCGGATCTGTCTCGTCCTCCCCTTTCCGAAAAGTGCTCATACGCGTAAATCTGACTTTCCTAGCCAAAGTTATGGCTGTTTAAAGTTTTTTCGAAAATTAAACTTTAGAAATTCATAACTAACTGTAGAAAAATTCAAATAAGTTGAAATTTATATCAATTATGTGTATTTTTGAATGCTCTACATGCTGGTGTAATCACTTTTGCAGTTTAGTCCCTGTATCAATTCATACTTGCTGATTTACCAGCAAAAGTCAAATTTGATGTTTTTAGTGCATTGCACTATATTAGTGGCCTTTGCCTAGTGCTTGGCTGCTGAGTTTGGACTTGGTACCATATCAGAGATCAGTCTAGGATACTTTGTGCATGGATAGAGATCTAATTTGATATTTGAACATATTTTAGCAACTCTAAACTACTATTTTTAGTACCATAAATAAAGAGAAGAAGATCAACAAGATGTCAGAGCTTGAAATTTTATAAATAAAAGTCAAGTCCTTAATTAGTATTATATTTAGACTTGTGATATCTAACTGACAAATAAAATCAAAGTTCACAAAAAAAAAAGTTATAAAGAGTTACGACATCACTTCATAAATATATCAAATGTCTTATTTTTTGGCATCCACTCTAAATAAGAAAAAATTTTCTTCACAAAATTATTTAAATCAAAATACTAAGATCTCTAAAAAAAAAAAAGGACCGCCCGTCCCACGGGCGGCCCGCTAGTGCTGTGACCCGCCCGTGGAACGGGCGGTCCTTGTGTTTTGGGCCACCCGTGGACCAGGCGGTCGGAACATTTATAAAAAAAAATTAAATCGGAGGGCATTTTTAAAATTTTATTTTTTTAAGGGTATTAAAAAAATGGCCGCCAATAATGAGTTGTTACCAATTAATACAAGTTTGTTTATATGTATTAAATAATTTCAAACAACGTTCTAGTTAATCAGATACAATAAAATATCAATTTGGACAACAATTAAAGAAAAAGTTTGAAGAAAACATAATTTATTATATTATAAGAATTAGACGGAAAAAGTTTGGTATCATGTATATGTACCTACCACTTTGCCACTTTGTTGTGCTTGAAAAGTAACAACAATCATCATCACATTATTTTGTGAGTCGAACAAGAGCGGCAAGGTAATCTCACCATTTTTCCCTCCAGTTTCAACTCCCAAGTTTTGAGTTGCTCAATATAATCGTCAAACTTGCTGTATTAAAACACTTCAGACAAGTCATAAGAAAGAGTTATCTTGAAGAATTTTATGATGCGTAAAAGGCGGTAAAATTAAAAAATTTAGCCTCTTTTTAAATATCTACAAATTTACTTTATTATGCTAATTCTATTAAAGCAATTCATATGCATGTAAATTGACATCTGCTCATTTAATTCATCACAAATCTATCTATTAGATTAGAATTTGATATATCTCTACCAAATATCAATTTGGTAAATAGAGAGAAGTCATATTTTTTTCTAGATCTCTTGAATACCTTCGTTTGTCGATACGGCCTCCTTGTGTGTCTTGCACCAAGTTGAGACTTCAAATTAGAAGCCCAACACGGTATCCACCAAGAAATTAATTAGAAACTGAAGTTTTCTCTTGCTATAGAGTGATATGTCAGTCGCTCCTTAATCCCTATACTCCAATGAAAGATCTTGAATTTAGGGTTTGTAGTTTTTCAACACATGAGATATCAAAACGGGAGAAAGAGAGTATATGGGCAGAATTTTACTCTCTAAATCAAAATATATCTCTTCTAGGCAGTGGAGACCCCTTTAAATAACCTATATGCAGTTATAGAGTCAGTTCTCACGTCCTAGAAGTTGTTCCAATGATTCCCTTTCAGCTAGAAATAGTTATCCTCGAAAAAACTGCTTTCTGGACAGTTGTTTCGGCCAAACACACTGTATTTCTGCACTTTGGTTTTTTCCAGGAACGGTGGTAAAAATTCAGAACTCTTTACTACCCACAAAAACTCTCTTTTGCAGCCCGTAAAGATTTTTCCCGCTTGATCTTTTCAGATATTTGGATTGCATTAAACATTTAATTAAATTCAAAATATCTCATAATTATTCTTATAATTATTTATCTCATGTTTTAAGTAGATAAACTCATTTATTAGCCATGTCATACATGTCAAATAAATCTATGAGCTAGCATTTCTAATTAATTCATTATTGGTGTGACCCTCTGGGATCCATGTCATGTCGACAATGGTATAAAATATTTTATTACCATAAACTATAAGCGGTAATAGCTATAAATTATAGTTACCAAAATGACACAAATGTAAAGTATCTTTTTACAATACACGATCCTTTAAAGTAATGTTATAATTAACATCACTCGTGTCTGTTCCTTGCCACGTGATATTATGAATATTATACAAAGTCGGACTGTGTCATCTTTGTATTATATATTCGTTTCTTGGTCTCTTAAGTAAATTATAAATATATAACTGCACTTTAGTTATATTGCATGCATTATAATTGTACTTTACCAAGGGGTCCATAAAATATCATCACTCATTATAAATGAGGGACAATAATACTATTGACATATATCTTTCTTCCGCACAAGTTATACATAAGGAACTAATATTTTTATCATCACTTATGATAATTAGTTTTTAATACTAATTACATTATATATTTCTCATGTGAAAAAGAAATACATCTCATATCTTAGAATTCTGAACACAATGAAAATATTAATGACACTAACATAAATCATATAATATTTTCATTTGTTGGGTCTGTTCAGTATATAAAACATTTCATATACTCATGTTATTAAACAATAATCCTTTATCAACATTTATAGAACTATAATGTACTTTAATCAACATGACAAACTTATCATGGTATATTAGTGTTCCATGCTAATAACCAAGTTTGTGAATATTTTAGAGATTTATGTTTGTCATCATATAGAGTTCTATGGTTCAAGACCAAGAGCATTTTCTTGAACATTTCTATAGATAAACATAAATTTCATGGAACAAAATGCATGTGGCATCCAATTCATAAACATAACATGTAAAAGTGATCAACATAAGATAATTTTTAGAACACATATCTAACAATGCTATTATGACATCAGTGTTATTTTAGCCGTAGTGACACTGACTCTGAAATCTATCAAATAGACTTCAAACCGTTGAAACTAATATACTTTACGAGTAATGTATCGAAATGCAACAATTATAAGTTTTCGAATTCAGTTAGTATGAAGTCAAGTGGTAAGAAAAAATGAAAAATAAATGCATTAGTATTAATTAAATTTTTTTTTTTTACTGTTTGACTTCAAACAAAATAAATTTGAAAATTGATAATTTTTCATGTAAATACATTACTCGTAAGGTTGATTAGTTTAAACAGTTTGGATTCATTATTTAAAATTTATTTATTTAATTTTAATATCAGTGTCACTACAACTAAAATAACACTAATTTCATAATAGTCAGACTCCATAAAAAAACATCCATAGTCTATCTTTAATTTCCTTTTTGGTAGGTGAGATCTGAGCAATTTTACTTCAAGCAATCATAAGCAAACCTTTTAAAAAAGGTTACATAATAATAACTGAATTTGAAAATCTTCCGTAATTGATGTGCTATATTTTGTTTTTTCAAATACATTTGATTAGTGTCTTGCTGAAGCCCTATATACCAGTATTTGCCATCAAATAAACCGTGCTACTTAGAAAATTTTATTTACGCCATTATAATTGTCGATAGTTAAAAATGCAAGTTAAAAGGAATTATTTGTGTACGAAATTGGAGGAGATTCAGGTCGATTAATTGAAAATTGTGATTCAAAGCAACTCTTTTCAATAATATAATAATCAAATGACCCCATTATAAAATAACCGATTAGTTAATACGGTATCAGAGTAGAGACATTGAATTCAAATTCTGTAGATTTCCAGATTCAAAATAGAGACTAGAAATAATTTTTTTATTGTGCTCCAGAAATTGAAATCAAAGAATTTAACAGAAGGAGAAAGTTCCTTCTTCTTATTCTTTTTTAAAACTAAAATTGTCGACCAATCACCTGCTTTAACAAAAAAAAAAGGAGTGAGTTTATGGTACTATGCATATTACGATTTGGCCCGTAATACGGCTCAATATTCAACTTTTCAAAATCTTAACGGTTGATTCGAACCGTTCATCTCGTTCTCCATATTTAATATGTGTTTGGAGACCGAATTTTATATTTTTTGAATTTTTTTTACTATTTTTTTAGATTTATTGAAAATCACTGTTTTTGGATGGTCCAGAATTTTTCAAATCAAGTGATTTTCTAAAGAGGAGGGTTCAAATGCCTCCATGTTTTTGTGCCTCCATCATGCCTCCATCTATATCTATCATTTTCAAAGTTCAAACAGTCGATCCGAACCGCTCAACCTAACCTCCATACTAAAATATGTTTGGAGACCAAATTTTATATTTTTAGGAATTTTTTTACTATTTTTTTAGATAGGTACAAAATCAGTAAATCTGAACCATCTAAAAACAGTATTTTTGTACCTATCTAAAAAAATAGTAAAAAAATTCCTCAAAATATAAAATTTGGTCTCCAAACATATTTTAGTATGGAGGTTAGGTTGAGCGGTTCGGATCGACTGTTTGAACTTTGAAAATGATGGAGAGAGATGGAGGCATGATGGAGGCACAAAAACATGGAGGCATTTGAACCCTCCTCTTTTCTAAATATCTAAAAATATAGTAAAAAAAAAATTCAAAAAATGTAAAATTTGGTCTCCAAACACATATTAATATGGAGAACAAGATGAACGGTTCGGATCAACCATTAGAATTTTGAAAACTCGAATATTGAGCCGTAGCACGGACCAACCCGTGATATGCATAATACCATAGACTCACTAAAAAAAAAATATTATTTCTAGTCTCACGGCGTGCAAGATAATTAAAGATGTTTGACGGTTCAGACTCGATTTAACGATTTGGGCCATAATTTCATGTAGCTCGCCTTTTTATGCGCTACACACAACGAGCTTTTTACGGGTAAAGGATAATAACGGCGCTGTTTTGACTTTTAAGTATGTACTAATCGTATGTTTTTTATTTCGATTCTATTGTTTGCGTGCTGTATGAAGTTAAAACAACAATGCTAATTTATTTACTCCTTTTTCCTAGAATCTGATTAAAAACTACTCAGTTCAATAATCTATATCAATATTATTAGAATCTGATCAGACCTCAACCTAGTAAAGCTCTAGATTAATGGTTCACCAGTCAAACTAATAGATCAACCGATTTAATTGCTAGTTTTTTAAAATATATATATTTTGAGGAGGGTTCAAATGCATCCAAATTTTTGTGTACCCAAATGCACCCTATCATTTTTATCCGTTTTCAAAGTCCGAATAGTTAATCTGAACCGTTAGACGTGATATATATATTAAGATGTACTTGGAGACCAAATTTTACATTTTTTGAAATTTTTTTACTATTTATTAAGTCACTTTGAAAATCGCTGATCCAATGGTCCAGAAAATGTAAAATCAGCAATTTTCAAAGTGGCTTAATAAATAATAAAAAATTTTCAAAAAATGTAAAATTTGGTCTCCAAGCACATCTTAATATATATATCGCATCTAACGGTTCGGATTGACTATTCGGACTTTGAAAACGGAGAAAAATGACTTGAAAGATAGGGTGCATTTGGGTGCACAAAAATTTGGGTGCATTAGAACCCTCCTCATATATTTTATATGAAATATAAATACAACAACAACAACAACAATCAAGCTTTTAGTTTTAAACAAATCTTTGTACGAAATATAAATGTTATTATAAAAAAGAGAGTAGAACTAGGGTGTTCTTAAGTTCATCAATCCTCTTAGTGAACTCAAGTCTAAAATTCATTAAATCGGCTTTAAACAACGAATCTAAACTGTTGAAACCTGCATATCTTATGAGTGATGTGTCTATATGTAATTTTTTAAAATTTTAAAATTAATTTTGCATAGAGTAAAGTGGTAAAAAAAGATTCAAAAAATGAATGCATTAAAATTAATTTATTAACCTTCTAATTTTGACCAATTGACTTTATACTAAATTAATTTGAATGTTTAAAATTTTCACATGTAGATGCATCACTAGTAAGGTAGGCGGATTTTAACAATTCAAATTCATCATTTAAAGTCGTTTCAATGAGTTTTAAATTTGAATTCACCAAGATGCTTGATGAACTTAAGAACACCCTAGTTCTACTCTTATAAAAAACTACTTATACAGTGAAAATTTCTACATTAAATAATATACTTTAAAAATAAATTTACAGATTATTCAAAATACAAGAATATATTTTCTTATGCTCAAAATATGTAAAATTTATTCTTACAATTATTAAAAATAAGACATCATAGAAATACTTTGATGTAATTTGACATCAAAGAGATTTAATATTTTATACTTTATTTACAATTGAATGATTATATAAAACAATTTCATTTTGTTGTGATAAAAGAAACTTCTTACGACTCATATTAAAATTTCAGCATTTCAAAATATTTTGTAATAAAATATAATATTGTGACGATTATTTAATCATATCCAAACACATAATTATTTAAAAAAGAGGAGGGTTCAAATACCTCCATTATTTAATCTATGTATGTGTAAAAATTTATGACATTTTAATTTATTTTGATTGTCATCAAGTGCTTGTAAAAAAACGTACTAATGTAGATAATTTATAGACGTTGATTTTTCAACTTATTGATTCACATAAAAACAAAATTGAAATGTAATAATTTTTTATGAACATATAGAGAAAATAACATAGATCACATTTAACGGTTTTATTTTGACTTTTAAGTTTTAAATTTTGAGTTATCAAAGTTTAAAAAAATAAAGATATCATGTAGAGGCACAAAAAATAGAGGCATTTGAACCCTCCTCTTTACAAAAATATGTTATATAACACAAAAGACAATACATACTTATTCATAAAATATATCCACCACGTTACATTTTATCATCAAAAGGTGCTAACTTTTCTCCCTAAAACAAATGAATTAATGTGCAAATTGCAATCAATATTTTGGCTTGGTTCACACATTGAAAAAATCGATTTTTTTTACTTGGTTCACCGTTTTTTTTTTGAAAATCTGCAATTTTTTTTTATTTTCCGGTTTACATGCTTATTTGGTATCCGAATCGAAACCGGACATGGTTCCTGGTCCGTTTTTTCCAGTTTAGCCATCAGTCTGATCCAATTTTAATAACAATAATATATATAGTACATTCAACCATAGTAATAAGATTTGTGAATTATCCGAATTTGAGATATTAACAGATCAATCCGCGTATTATTCAGTATATCCAAATAATTTCCGAATTATTTGCAAATTTTACGAATTATAGTCAAATTAGTTTTTGAACCTAAAAAATTTCTAACATATATTTTTTTAACTTTCCAGTGAGACTAAAATATTCGATCCGAATTTAATATATAATTTTAAATTATTTTCAAATTATATCGAAATTATTTCTGAATGACGAAACTTTTTAACTCGTCGGACCTTTCCGAATCATCAATCCATCACAAATTCACTATGCATTGAGCATCATGCAATTGTTTCACATTTCGGTAACTTGCAAGCGTCATACGAGATCCGAACATATTTCGGGTCTAGCACGTGAAACAGAAAGATTAGTGGCAGTAAAAAGGGTCAAGGAATGGACACAATAAGAGTCCAAGTAAAAAAAAAAAAAAAGAAGAAGAAAGAAATACACCACATTACCCCTCTCCTCTCTGAGACTCTTCTTTTTCCTCGGAGAATCTGAGATCGAGAGAAGCGAAAGGTTTATTTTTGTAAGATTTTCTCAGATCTCGTGATATTGCTCCAAGTACGTACCATTGCCTTGCTTCTACCCCTCTTTTCATTTTAATTTGTAAAAAATTGTCAATTCAGCGGGTTACTTTTTGTCAAATTGGTCTCTCGCTTCCTGCACTGTAGGTACATTTTTGTAAGACTTGTTCCATCGAGGTGATTTATCTAGCTCGATTATTCTCGAGTTCTTAGTAGATTTGAGAGTTATGCTGCACTTTTGATTTGACGCGATTTAAGTTTGAGCATAGTTCAGTCTTCAGTGCTTGCTGTCAATTTTATCTATTCTGATATTTTAATCCACGTAACTATATGGCCCACTTAACTACTTAAGTGTCTTGCATATTATATCATAGAGGAGGGTTCAAATGCCACCATTTTTTAAAACTTAAATAACTCTAAATTTAAATTATAAATGTGAAAATAAAATTGTTAGATGTGATCTATGTTATTTTCTCTATATGCTCATAAAATATTATCACATTTCAATTTTGTTTTTATGCGAATTAGTAAGTTGAAAAATCAACGTCTAGAAATTATCCACATTAGTATATTTTTTTACAATCCCTTGATGATAACCAAAACAAAGTTGAAATGTAGTAATATTTTACATGTGCATAGATAAAATGATGTAGATCATATCCAGCGGTTTTATTTTGACTTTTAAGTTTCAAATTTTTAGTTATTAAAGTTTTAAAAAATGGAGGCATGATGGAGGCACAAAAAATGGAGGCATTTGAACCCTCCTCTATATTATATTATATAGTATTATAAATATATAACCATAACTTTTCAACCAATTAAGTTGAAAATAACAGATATTCTTTCTGAACTATTTACGTATGTTGTTATATGAGTATTGAGTAATTGTTAATTTCTTATTGTAGGAATTCAAGATGGTTGCTCAGGAGGAGTTCACTGTAGACTTGAATAAGCCTCTGGTTTTTCAGGTAAAGCTCATTGAACTGCTACCAACTGCTCTGACCCTATGGTACTGAGTACACATATAAGCTGTAAACTTGAATAAACTGCTATTTGTTTTAGGTGGTAGATTAAACTGATACCAACTGCTTTGACCTTAATACCCAGACACGTGTAATGTACCAGTTGCTTGATTATTCTTCATTTGTGTGTATTGTACCTGCCATGCTTGGTATCATGCAAAACTGGTACATATAACAACTGGCATTGCACCTTTCTGCAATCCATCTATCATTATCCGGTTACTATAATTTAAGTACCTGCCTTTTAAAATTCAGGTTGGTCATCTAGGGGAGCGATACCAAGAATGGGTACATCAGCCCATTGTCAGCAAGGAGGGCCCAATTTTTTTTGGAAATGATGTTCTGGAGGTACTGGCAAAACAACACAACACCCTTTTCTCCTTCCCTTTTACTTTTAGAGTTATCCATCAAGTTCTGTTGGATTTTTATTTTTTTTAATCAAAGTTCCGTTGGAATTTAGCCATTCCAATCTTACATTTCTATTTTCCTTTCCCCCATTAAATTGCATATATAGCACATGCCCTATTGATGACCATTGCTAATTATGATGTTATTCAAGAAAAAAAGAATAATAAGAAAATAAGAAAATGGAATCTAAAATAAGAAAATTGCATATACAGTTCTAATTATGATAGAACTCTGAAAGTGGAATCTAAAATAAGAAAATTAACAGAATTGCCAATAAAAACAGCCAACCAGGGCTGGTATCTAACATGCAGTTTCCTTTATGCATCTTTACCTTTCACCGCTGACATGATTATGCGATTGCTATCTTGACACCTTACATTGAAGAATATGGATGTTCTGTAAATAATATGATAAATTTTATTATAAACTTTTGACAGTTCTTAACCCGCACCAAGTGGTATGCAGTACCATTAATATGGCTCCCAGTAGTGTGCTGGTTATTGACGACTTCACTGAGGATGGGCCATAGCTTGTCAGATGTTGCACTAATGGCCTCGTTGGGCATTTTTATTTGGACCTTGGCGGAGTATATCTTGCATCGTTTTCTCTTCCATATCAACACCACAAGCTACTGGTATGAAACCTCTTCAGTAGGATTTTAGAAAATTTTCCTTATCAATACCTTGAGAAACTATTACAGCAGTAGAACACTACCAAAACCTTTACAAGAAACATGCAAATTGTTAAATGTTCATGCTAATTTGTGCAATTCTTGCAATATATTGCTTAATCCAAAATAGTAGCGTACATGAAAAGTTTCATTTTTCTGTTTACAGGATGGTATTTGATGACAGCACTTGTTCTTATACAAGATATTTACATGATACTCGCATTTTATACTTTCAGGGCAAATACGGCACATTACCTTCTACATGGGTGCCATCATAAGCACCCCATGGATGGGCTCCGTCTTGTCTTCCCTCCTGCTGCAACTGCCATTTTGTGTATACCAGTACTGCTTTTATTTTTTAATTCCTTTTGCTCTCTTAAAATTTCTCCAAGCAAGCTACCCCACTTTGCTGAAATATAGAAGGTGAAAGTATAAGAGTGACTGTTTTCCTTGGTGTAGTTTTGGAATCTGATAAGCTTATTCACAACACCATCTACAACTCCAGCTGTATTTGGAGGGGGGCTACTGGGATATGTGATGTATGATTGTACACACTACTATCTTCACCATGGTCAGCCTCTGTACAACCCTGCAAAGCATCTCAAGGTTTCTGTTTTCTGCTTCTTTTCTTTTGTTTATGCATGAAAACCCTAACTTGAGATTGAATGGTACAACAAAATGAAATTGCCTTTTGTTCTTTTTTGCTCTCTACATTAGGTTATGTGGTACTTGTTTGTTTGTTTTATTACTCTTGTTTATTTTTTTGAGGGAGGGGTAGGTAATGTCTTGCCCCTGTTCCTACCTATCAATTCAAGAATCTTCCACAACAAATTTTCTTCTTGTTCCCTGATAGCGCCCTTTATCTCTAAGAAATAAATTCGCTAATATTAGTTTTTATATATTTTTATACTGCTGTCAGAAATACCACCTGAACCATCACTTCAGAATTCAGAACAAGGGCTTCGGGATCACCTCTCCTCTTTGATAGCGCCCTTTATCTCTAAGAAATAAATTCGCTAATATTAGTTTTTATATATTTTTATACTGCTGTCAGAAATACCACCTGAACCATCACTTCAGAATTCAGAACAAGGGCTTCGGGATCACCTCTCCTCTTTGGGATATTATTTGTGGTACACTACCACCCCAAATCTCAGCCAAAAAAGGATGATTTCTTCATCTACTATGCATTTAAGATGCTAATCGAGGTTAGATTCTCAGTTTAATTGGCTAGGTGTGGTACTACAAAATTTTAATTACGCCCAATAAAGGTCAAAATCTGATTTTTAATTGAACCCTTATTTAAACCCAGTTTGGGCTTACTCTATCACAATGAAAGATAAGTAGAGAAACTTGTTTATCAAAATGGTACTTCCATGTGTTAATTATCAGCTTTTACTTTCAGGTTGTTGGGACTCCATAATGCCCCCTTTATTTAGTACTGCAAAAAAAAAAAAAAAGGAAAAAAAGAAGAAGGAACCCTCTATCCTTTTGTTTTGTGATTCTGTAAAACATCTCCATTTAATTTATGAAATTCCCTTTATTGTAGGCGGTTCGCATAGATTATCTATTTATAATGCATACATATAACATGACTTGTTTCAATGGGTTGAAAATGGTTAAATGATAATGAATGCATTGATACAATTTTATCTCCTAGTTTTATTTTAGTGCTCAATGTATGTTATGAGGGTTTCTATATGTTTGTGCATTTCAAGCTTGCAACTGGCCTCGATAAAGGTACTAGGCTTAATGCTTTAGAAGAGATCAACAAAAATGAAAAAAATAATATGGATTTTAAATGAAATTCATAAATTGGGATATAGTTAATTTTCTTATTGTAATTTTTAAAGAATAAGGCTACCGTGCCACTCTATTTGTAGCACAGTGATATGTCATGCTATCTATTAAAAAAATTATTGAATTTGTTTTAATAACGAATCCAAATCGTTGAAACCGATCCATTTCAGGAGATGCATTTACAAACAAATAATATAAATTTTTGAATTCAGTTAGCATAAAGTCAAATGGTTAAAAAATAAAGATTTATAAGTTAATTTTAATGCATTTATTATTTATTATTTTTTGACAGCTTTACTTTAAATAAATGTAAAAATATATAAATTTTATTTGTAAATATATCACGTAAAATAGATCGGTTTAAATTTGTCCGTCTAAAGTCTATTCAATAAATTTAAATTTAAGTAATAGAGCGTGTGACTATGTTACATTAACACGCTGATATTTTTCATTTTTAAACGCATTCTTTGTTTAGATTGATCAATTGTTTAGAAATGATTAAAAATAACAAAGAGAAATAAAAATAGTACATCAATTGTTAGATATTTAGAAAGATCGGAGACATTGTTTTCGATCCAATATGATTCAGTGATACCGATCGAAATTTTTTTATTTTTTCATCTCCAGTTTTTTAGCTTTCCGTATGGACACCACTTTTGTTCTCTTCTACACTTTTATTTTGTAATGTGGACCCTATCAAAATTTTCTTCATCTCTTCCGTTTTGACTGTGGACTCCACTTCAATGCAATTTTTTTTTTTTTTTATACTTCTCCACATGGACCCAAGTCCAAATCCTCTGAGCTAATATAATTGTATATTTTCTACATTGCGTAGCATGAGGGGCCACACAGGAAAAAGAAAAACCGGAGGGGAAAAGTAATTGTATTTTGGATCGGTATCATCGACCCCGATTCAAAGTTTTGGATCGAAATAATGATTCCGTTTTTTCTACATGTCTGATAATTAATGTACTCTTTTTGTTTCTTTATGTTATTTTTTAATAATTTCTATGAATAAAAAAATTCTCCAATCTGGCTACACACTCACAACAATCAGGCTCACATACGATCTTTCGGAATCTTGGGGAATATTTGCTGTTGTATCCCAGGATTCAAGGAATAAAGGGGGAAAATAGTTCTAACCTCGTTTTAGCCAGGGGCGCTTCGCCGCATCCGAATATTAAAAGTTTAAAACGATAACTTGTTTTAGAAGCGTATCTGTCAAAATATAGTTGTGCTCTAAACCTGTCTCATTTTTGCACCCGTATCATGCTTAATTTAACTTGCCGAAGTGCGTATAAAATAGAAAGTTAGAAAATGAGAAATAAAAAAATACACTTCTAATTACAGGATGCCTTAAAATAAATTAACCCTCGCCGCAATTCTACGCGGATGTATTATAAATAGCCGGTCGGTTTACATATTTGATGCCTGCCTCTCCTATTCCAACCCTATCTCTGAAAAGGCATTTTTTTTTGTCACAATATACAGGTATGCAAATACACACTGAAGGAGAAGTGCTAAAATAATTTTGAGGTACTAGCTTGATTTTAGAAGAGCTTTCTGTAAATGTTTTTAGAACATGCCAGTCGACATTTTCTAGAAAGAAAAAAGGAAAAAAAAAAAAAATCTAAGAACGTTTGAGTTGATCATGGTAAGGATTTGGATTTTGTTATTTCCTTACCCAGCGAGATACGAATCCATGTAAATTTTGTCATGTTTTGGTGCTATTTATTATTTCCATTAATTGCCCTTTGTTGGTTTTCTCCAATACAGTTTTATTTTATTTTTATGGCTTTGAAAACATATTTAGTTTTTCTTGGAGTCAAACACCTAAAACAATTTCACTATAATCAATAAACAGTGCTAATTAAACTACACTTTGAAAAGCAGCTCTTACTCTTCTTTGACAGGGACCCAAGAAACACCTGATTGCGATTACAGGGTTTACAACCATCAAGGGATCATGGCAAACGAGGTGCTAAACAAGCTAGATACTGCAAAGACGCAGTTGTACCACTTCACAGCAGTTGTGATTGCCGGCATGGGTTTTTTCACGGATGCATACGACTTGTTTTGCATCTCTCTTGTGACAAAGTTATTGGGTCGGATATACTACACCATTCCGGGTTCCCCTAACCCGGGAACACTCCCGCCTAATGTTGCTGCGGCCGTGAATGGTGTGGCCTTCTGCGGGACTTTGTCAGGACAGCTCTTCTTTGGCTGGCTAGGTGACAAGATGGGACGCAAGCGCGTGTATGGAATGACTCTTATGATGATGGTACTTAGCTTAATTAATTACCTTTTGTTGTTTTTGATTTAAACCAAAGCAAGATGTATGTACTCACTCAAAAACTTAATTAATCATGTGAAAGTGGTGTGAAATATCTCATGTGCTTGATCTGAAGAATCTGAGAATTATTGCAAGCATTGATTTATAATCAAGCACAAAGCAGAATTGTAAGATCAACATAGATTTAAGTTTAACAACTAATATATATCTGTTTCTCCTCTTTGCAAAGGTGTTGGCCTCAGTGGCCTCGGGACTGTCATTTGGGTCGACACCAAGCAGTGTGATGGGGACACTGTGCTTCTTCAGGTTCTGGCTAGGCTTTGGCATAGGCGGTGATTATCCTTTGTCCGCCACTATAATGTCCGAGTACGCAAACAAAAAGACTCGCGGGGCATTCATTGCTGCTGTGTTTGCCATGCAAGGTTTTGGCATCCTAACTGGCGGCATTATCACTCTCATTGTCTCTGCTTGCTTCAATGCCATCTACCCGTCCCCTGCTTACGAGGTAATTAATTACTAATAAACTTATAGTTCCATTGCTTCAATGTCAGAGTGGAGTACGTCGGCGAGAAACACAATGATTTAATGCCTAAACTTTGTCTAAAACAATTAGTGAACAGTGAAAATGACTTATATAAAAATCTAATGTCAGATAATAACCCAACTTTCTTGCTTTATTTTGCTACTCAACATATTCGAATAATTGAAGAAGAATTGGTTAAATAAGGATGTCCAGTCGTCTTTTTCATTGGGATTAGATATCCTAATGTTTCTTCTCAGCGTGACAGCTTCCAACTTCATTTCAAAAGATGCTGAGCTGTCTATCCTTTATTGATTGCATAATTATTTGTTCCAATTGTTCCATAAATATGCAAAATGTGTTGAAAATGAAGAAGGTAGGGCTATCAGAAGAGCGGTCTAAATTACTGATGCATTGTTAATTAAATAGAAAATGTCTTTAAATTTAGCCTAAACTTTGTTCCCTGCTTGATCAGGTCAACCCGACAGGATCACTCCCACCACAGGCTGACTTCATCTGGCGCTTCATTCTCATGATTGGTGCTGCTCCGGCAGTGTTGACCTATTACTGGCGTATGAAGATGCCTGAGACAGCCCGGTACACTGCGCTGGTTGCCAAAAACGCACAACAGGCTGCCGCTGACATGGCAAAAGTTCTTCAGGTGGAAATCGCACATGAAAATGAAAAGAGGGAGGAGGCCACACCAGACAAAGACTTCGGCCTTTTCTCCCGTGAGTTCTTTAAGAAGCACGGGTGGCACCTTATTGGCACAGCCTCATGTTGGTTTTTGTTGGACATCGCGTTTTACAGCCAAAACCTATTCCAGAAGGATATTTTCACTGCCATAAATTGGATACCAAAGGGCCACACCATGAGTGCCATGGAAGAGGTCTACCGTATCGCGCGTGCTCAAACCCTGATTGCGCTCTGCGGTACAGTTCCTGGGTACTGGTTTACTGTTGCTTTAATTGATAGAATTGGCCGGTTTAAGATTCAGGTTGGCGGCTTCCTTTTTATGACAGCCTTTATGCTTGGTCTAGCCTTTCCATACCATCACTGGACAGAGCCAGGGAACCATGTCGGCTTTGTTGTCATGTATGGACTGACGTTTTTCTTCGCGAACTTCGGGCCAAACAGCACCACTTTTGTCGTGCCGGCTGAGATATTCCCTGCTCGACTGAGGTCCACCTGTCATGGTATTTCAGCTGCCGCTGGCAAGGCCGGAGCAATCATTGGCTCGTTTGGTTTCCTCTATGCAGCTCAGAATCAGAACCCGGCCTTAACGGATCATGGATATCCTGCGGGTATTGGTGTAAAAAATTCGCTTTTTGTTCTTGCCGCATGCAACTTGTTGGGAGCTTTGTGCACCTTATTAGTTCCTGAATCAAACGGAAAGTCTTTGGAAGAGATGTCGGGAGAAAATGAAGATGAAGATGTTTCTTCGAGTAATGATGATGCAGATGTTAAAATCGGAGCCATAACTTCCAAAACTTTACCTGTTTAAGCTTAGTTAGTATCTGATTGATCTGGCGCACTTTGTTTGGATTCTTTTGTTGTTGTTTTTTTTTGGTACTGTTACTCCTTTCTATCCGCTATTTATGTGCCAATTATGTTAAATTTGCTGATATTATAGCTTTTTTTTGTTTTTTTATTAGAAGTGTGTAAGACTATAAATTGTTTGAAGGTTCTCTGATTTAACTGTTCAGTTCATTAACAGTATGGAAAAAAAATTTGATGCATCAGGTTTGCTCTTAGAGTATCTACATTCCTGAAATTTTTAGAGTTTCTACATAACTGTTAACTAATTTTTAAAAATTGTCTCCAAAAATTTCTAAACTCCTACATCACTGAAATTAAAATTAGAATTTCTTAATTATCACATCAGCAAATAAATTAAAGAAGAAAAGAATTTCAGTGAATTATTTAATCAAGTTAGAGTTTTTAAATAATTTCTTATTAAGAAACTTTGAAGTACAATTGTTAAATAAAAAACTCATCTGTATTTTTAAACTAATTTAAAAATTGTCACATCAAATTAGAAACTCCAACAGTTTTAGGAATGCGATCTCTTAGAGCATATGCATCCCTGAAACTCTTTGAGTTTCTAATATGACGTGGCAGTTTCTAAACCAGTTTCAGGGATGCAGATGAGTTTCTTATTTAGCAACTTTGCTCCAAAGTTTCTTAATAAGAAACTGTTTATAAACTCTGACGTGGCCAAATAATTTGCTGAAATTATTTTCTCTTGTAATTTATTTGCTGATGTGGCAATTAAGAAACTCTAATTTTGAGTTTCAGGAATGTGAGAGTTTATAAACTTTCAGAGATAAAGTTTCTAAAAATTAGTTAACAGTTATTTAGAAACTCCAAGAGTTTCAGAGATGTAGATGCTCTTATGTACCTCCGAAGCCGATGTAATTTGCATCTCTGGATATCTCAGCGCGTGCGTGACTTTTTGGATAATTTCAAACGTTCAAATAGGCACAAATAATACTGCCCCTACGCTCTCCCCAAATAGGCAACGTACACGTTAGGTATCCACGCGCGCTTCGATATGAATTCGTATCCTCTGAGATATCTCAAACTTTACGTGACTTTATGGAAAATCCCAACCGTTTAAATACGTTCTACACGAATCTCAAAGCACATATTCTGACCCCTACAACACCCCCGAATAGGTACCGGACACGTCGGTCACGCAAAAGTTGAGATATCTCAGAGAATACGCACTCCTGAGATATCTCATAGGATACTGACGTAGTTCAGATCTCTCCAGTACCGTAATAGAGAATCTTTTACAACTAATGGATCTGGACCGTTATTTTTAACCTGGCACAAATCTCAAAGCCCAATAATACTACTCCTATGTTAGCCCGAATCTCAAAGCGGATGGGAGCTAATATCAAACCGTAAAGTGAGGAGAATCTTTTATGGTACCTGAGAGGATACTTTTCCAAATTTATTTAAAGCTGTCTGCGGTGAGTTTTGGTTAGACAACTTACAAGGACTTGATAGTTTACATTAAACCTTATTGTTGGTATTGGTAATTTTTTTTTTTTTAGCATTTCGCTTTAAGTATTTTAAGTAAATGAAATAGGTTAAAGTTTTTTTTTGTTTGTTTAGCATGTCGGTTTAAGTATTTTAAGTAGATGAAATAGAGGTTTTGCTATGGTGTAACTGGTGTTCTCTGTTTAAATGGATATAATAACTAATGAACTTTAAATGTAATATTTAATATTATTAATTTGAAAAATATATAAGACATTTTTATTTTGTAATATTTAGTAATTCATTGAGTAATATTTAATTTGTATTTGGACAAAATAAATTAAAAAGAAATGATAATCTAGTAGTAAAAGACACTGGGCTTCTTGGGTCTTTTTTTTTAATATTTTATTATTTGGGGAGCTTGGACTTGATGAAATATGGACCGTAAAAGACACTGAGCCGTTGGGCCACTAATTAATGTTGAAATAGGTATCTGCTACAATAAAAGGCTTACTTTCATACTATGATGTAAAAAATGAATAGGAAACTGAAGTGTTTTGATTAAAAAGAACCATTAAACTTGATATATAATTTGGCAAAGGTAGATAAAAAAGGTTTGATCAATAATTTTTTATGCTAATTAAATTGGCTCAATAAATATGAGGCACACAGCACGTACAAACTTTCTTTGGAATTGAATATTATAATGAATGCACGAGAGTCCCTAGGAGTTTCTCATAAAACAAAAGACCATGTCTCATGTAAATATGTAATGTATCTTGTATATAAACTAGTTAAGCGCCGGTGCCTTGCAACGGGGAAACAAAAAATTTAGTTATCAAAACAGAGATAAAAAATTACAAATAAAAATTATAAGGACACAAGATGGCCATGCCTTTTCTTCGTTCCAGTTTCTTATGTTTGAAACTTTTTTCATTTATAAGGACACAAGATGTGTCTAAATTACAAAAGTCAACTAAAACAGAAAATTATTTGAAAGTAATATATTATACATGGTAAAATTGAAGCCATCTTTGCAGTTGATCTTAATAAATTCTCAATTTAAGATGATTTCATGAAACTGAGCAACAATGCCTTTTGATGCAACCCAGTTGAGTCTCAATTTAGCCATACTTCTAAAATCAAGTACCTAAGTTAAGTGAGGGGATGATAGTTATATTTTTATAAGTGAGGGGTCTCTCTGTGAAAAGATAACTTTTTTGTTTTTTCAGAGCCTATAGGCATTGATGACACTGTTTCTTTTTAATTAAATACACGTTGCATCAAAAGGAGGTCCGCGTGAGTGCGCGTGAGTGCGTATATATCCTCTGAGATATCTCAACTTTTGCGTGACCGACGTGTCCGGTTCCTATTCGGTGATAGCGCAGGGGTCTGTATTATTTGTGCTTTGCGATTCGTGTAGAACGTATTTAAACAGTTGAGATTTTCCATAAAGTCACGCAAAGTTTGAGATATCTCAGAGGATACGAATTCGGTCGCATGGGAGAAAAAGGCGACACAATTTGCACGTGGCTTTCCATGTGGTTTTTTATGTAGCAAGTAACTGGTTAACTAAATTTATACTTCTATATATTTGACAGCATGAAATAGAGACATAAAATCAAAATTAGTTATTAATGGCTGAGATTGAGATTTACTTTTGATGAAACAGAGACATAAAATCAAAATTAGTTATTAATGGCTGAGATTGAGATTTACTTTTGATGAGCGGCTGAGATCTATTAGATGAACGGCTGCGATTCTCTCTGGACAGATAGGTGATTGGATCCCAAAAAAACCAACGTGATATTATAGTAGTAGAGATAGAGATATTAGAAATCTCGAACAAATTTTATTCATAAGACTTATCTTAGGTATGGGTACAACAACTGATCAACCTTAATTATTTCTTGCAATAAACGACATATATGTCTAAATGTATCAATTCTTGAAACCAGCTATTTCCAGCTTTAGGGGCAAAACACAACGTTGTAGTTGGCTCCCGAGGGACAAGTGAACAAGCTTGTCGGATCGTCTTTCGGGTAGCTATAAGCCTGAGGGCACAAGTTCTTGAAGTACTCTGATAACGTAGTGGCCGTACAGGTGCTGTTAGGATCGGTGCAACAATACTCATCTGTCTTGTAAACCTGGCATGGGTTCAAGCACCCGCCAGTTGTCTTTAACTCGCTCGGGCAATTTGCATTCACATCAGCTGAGCAGTGCGCAGCGTTAGTGCTACATCCCGAGGCAGGAACGAAGTTCATGGGTATGTTAAAACCATCAACCAATGAGATGTCATAGTAGTCCAAATTGTTAGGTTGGTTGAGAGAAAATTCAGCAAGTGTGTTCGGTGGTGACCCATAACCAGTGCAAGCAAGCTTGCCACAATCACCAGTATCGCATTTTCCATTGCCATTTGAGTCGAAAGAGCAGCCGGTGCGGCCCCAGATGCGGGCACTGGTTGTACCGGCAGCCACATCTAGAGTCCATTGTTGGCCTGAGTTTAGCTGCATACCGCCACCTGGCACCGCAGCTGCCCAGACAGTGTATGAGCATTGGTTGGTGACAGTGAAGGTGGCAGCATTGGCGAGAGCGAGGAGGAGGGAGGAGGAGAGGAGAAGGGGAAGGAGAATTGAAGAGGCCATTTTTTTTGTGCTTTGTGTGAGTATAGATTGGTGCTTGTAAGAGATTCGTTGGGGTGTATTTATAATTGCATTGTGCTTGTCTACGCGTTCTGTTTCACACACTCTTAATGTTTTATATCTTGACTGGTAGATTTAGTGGTCCTTGATAAAATTTATAGACTTTTCTTCATTTATTCCAATTTCCTCAATTACTTCGAAATTATGACAAGACTAGGTCAGATTTTTTTATTGAGAATCATATTGGATCGTATGCAATTAAAATAAACATTAGAATAATAAAAAAATGAATCTAAATGCGAATAAGCTTAATTATGTCCATTTGTCACGAAAATCGACTCAAAAAAAAGAGGAAGAAAAATATGACTCGTAAGTGTTATACTACAAAATTATAGTACTATCTATGAGAGTAAAATGTTACTATTTTCGAGGGGTATACCGACATAAATTGCTATTTCTAAACGTAGAAGTATCCGCGAAGATACTGTCAGCAAAAAATATTTTTACCCTCGCGAATAGTAACAGATTTTTGTAGCGTTCATCCTTTGATTTTCGTTCTTTCAAACAAAAGGAAGATTTTTCTAGTCCACGTCGAAAAGAACTAATGTAAGGACATAAAATGATAATGTTTGGGTCAGGAGGTGTACTAGTAAAAACTGGTACCAGTGAAGGTTGTAACGAGTTTGTAACTCATTTAATTTTGTTTCTTCGTAGTCATTACCAATATTTAAAAAAAAAAAGAGTTAATAATTTGTTCCTAATTCAAAAATTAAATTATGACTTGGTTGATCCGATCCATGTGCTTAAGATCCAACGGTCCCATAAACTGATATCCATCAAGCAATTTCTTGTACCAGTTGAGCGCCTATGGAACAAAATAAATTCTGTGAATATCTCCTTGAGCACGAGTTTGTGAAAATAAAATAATTTTATTTTTCAGCAGCGAGACAGAAATTAATTTGTAGTTAGAATTGGTAGAATTTACTGAAGAAACATTTTTTTTTTTTTTTTTTCATTTTTGTCAGATACTCCGGCCGAAGAAATAACAGAAAGCAATTGCTACAAAATGGTCACCACGCATGACTCGTGAACTTCCATTATTTTGTTCAAAATCAATTTACCTAAGGAGCCATTTTTTTCATTAAAAAAATAATAATGGAGTGTCACTGGGCCGATATCAATGCTAGATTAAAACCTTGTGCCGTATAAAGTAGATTAACACATTTTGTAAATATAATGATAAAAAAAAGGTACCTTTCTCTATACAAGACTGTAAATAAGACAACTATTTCTAATATGGAAAAAATATTATGAATATTTAATTTCCTTTAATTACAGCTTAAAGAAGGATCTTGCTATGTCAATTTCCTCTTCACCGCCATTAGAACCTTGAATTTTTTTTTTTTTCTGAGATAAAGGGGCTCCACTTTTGTACTAGCTCATGACTCTCAAAGACTCATAAGTCATACCACCTAAACTAGCAAAAATTGGTTATTCCCCAAACCTTATTTATTTTCTAATTAAAATTAAACCTTCAGAAAATATTAAATGAACTTGAGAATTTAGAAAGTCTGGAATACAAAAATTGCGGCCCATGTACATTGTTAGCTAAAAAAAAAAAATACAGAAAATAACAATGATAGAGATATGAAAATCAGGTCCTTAAAAATAAATATTTGAAAAACCGACCCTTCAAGAATCGCTATTTGAAAATCTGGCTTTTGAAGGATAAGAATTCAAAAGTCTGGATCTTGAAGGATGCAAACTTAAAAAGTCTGGGCATTGAAGGGTACGAATTTGTAAACAAAAGAAAATTCGTAGTTTGATCCTTTATAAATAATAATTTGATATCCCAATAACCTTCTTTTCGTAAAAAAATGAAAACCAAACTAAGGGTGGAATTAGAAATATAATCTAAGTGAAATTTTAATTTATCTTATTAGTTTGTAATTTGTATACAAAAAAGTAAATAGAAATTCTGACCCTTCTAAAATTTATAAATTGTCTACCAGTTTTGTAGTAATTTAATTCAAAATTTTATGCATCTCAAATAAAAAATATTTATCCAAATTTGAAATTTAACTATTTATTGACTAATTATCACATTCCACAACCAATCCATGCGTGATTCATGAGGGTGTCACCATCTTTGAATCGAGATCCACATGCTTGGACAAATTTCTCTCCCTATCTCCACAGTATCTAGAAACCAAGAAATATGCATAGTTGACATACATTGGTCATGTATGAGCTTTGTCACCGTTTGTAATTCTCCAAAGTATTTTTTTTGTTAATTTATAACACCTCTTTTGGAATACCTTCTCATAATTATCATTAGTGAAACAAATACAAGTGTCATAATTCAACCTACCACTCCAAATTGGAAACACAAATTCCACCTACAGAAGTGGTTTGAGAAAAATTAGTAGCAAGAAATTCATTTGGTCGCAGCAAATAAACGGATTTTTTAAAACTTTTTGTTGTTGTTGAATTTGTGAAGTTTCTTCAGATTATATTGACCAGCGTTTATAATATTACAATTTTCTTAGTAATAGTAGAAAAATAATATAAATGGGATATCAGTATTATCACTAATAATACCCATACCCCGTTTATATTTTTGAATTCAATTAAGAAAAATAAACAATGATAGAGAATTAGCTTTTGATCTAGTATCAAAGGCACATGGTCTCCATATGAGAGGTTATGAGTTCGATACTCACAAAGTGGAGAAATTCTCTTTAATATAAACAAAAGTTTGAAGGAAGCTGGTAGGTTAGACCTCCACTTTTCATTTAAAAAATAAAAATAAAGGATAATATATATTTTTTACAGTAAAGATTTAACATGAATTAAATTTTAGGTGGAGTAGATTTCGGCTTTCGGTCATGAGCCTTTTGTTTTTTGTTTATGAGTGAGTCTATGGTACTATGCATATTACGATTTGGCACCGTGTTACGGCTCTATATTCGAGTTTTCAAATCCTAATGGTCGATCCGAACTGTTCATCTTGTTCTCCATATTAATATGTGTTTGGAGACCAAATTTTACATTTTTTGAAATTTGTTTACTATTTTTTTAGATTTATTGAAAATCACTATTTTTGGATGGTCCAGAATTTTCAGATCAAGTGATTTTCTAAATATCTAAAAAAATAGTAAACAAATTTCAAAAAATATAAAATTTGGTCTTCAAACACATATTAATATGGAGAACAAGATGAACGGTTCGGATAGACCGTTAGGATTTGAAAACTCGAATATAGAGCTGTAACACGGTAACAACCCGTGATATGCATAGTACCATAGACTCACTCTTTGTTTATTGTCTGGGAGTTTGTACAGTTGTACTTAATTAAATTAGGCAAAAAAATAAAGTGGGCCGTTGGGCCGCTCATTAATGTTTAACCTGGGGGCTTGGAAGTTTCAGAATTTGAGCGCCCCGAATTCACTTTGACTGTTGACTGATGGACTAAAGCTGTAAGGGGAGTGCTATACTGAGAGCAGCATTTGAGATAACGAGAGCTGTGATAAATTTTTCTCTGTAAATATCTATTTTGTCCTTGCATTTTTTCTCTCACCTCAATTAATAGAAGAACTAATAAAAAGAAAGAAAATAAGAAGAAAGAAAAGTTACATTTTGTCTGTCAATGTTTATTACCATTTGAAAGGATAAAGGATTCTTGGGGTTTAGAATCTTTTCCTCCGTGTTTCTCTTTCTCCTTCAATATTTTTTTAATTCAAACTTTGTTCACATGTACCCAAAAACTCTTCAATTTTGCAAAAAAAAAAAAAAAAAAATCAAATGTTACTGTTTTTGCATTCTTATTGCTTTTAGTTCTTTAATTTGTTTCTTTGAATGAATTTTGATGCTAATAAAGAATTTATAGAAATGATAATAATACGAGAGATAATATGAGATCTATGGAAATGACGCATTCAAGGATTTTCACTGATTTCCAAATTTATTTATTGACCTTCTGTTGTACATAATGTACATATTTTCAAATAAATATAAAAACAAGACTTAAAATGAAAACTTCCCAAGTCACTATCAAGCCTTAACTCCAAGAAAATGAATGAAGAGCTTTAAGCCAAAATATGGGATGTAATCTAAAAAATGGGCCTTTGTGATTTCCTAGAATGAGCCTTTGTAAAATAAAATAAGGGTCTTTATGCTTATTTCATATAAATAGTCTTGTCAGACTTTAATAAAAATAAGAAAAGTAGTAGTGTAGCATGATAGGTTATGGTATGCTATGAGTTTCCCTTTTAATCTAATCTATCTATGTCCTTTTCATTGAATTAAGGCTTGTATATCGTCAAAGCAATCAGAATTACGTGGTGATTTAATTTGGATATGTTTGCCAATTTAGAATTACGTGTACTTAGACAAAAAAAAAGGTTTAGAATTCTGTGGTTCTGCTCCATTGACTTATTGTAGGTACCACTGGACCTATCTACACAGTTCACATTAAAATAGGGTATCTGCTACAATAAAAGGTCTAATTTCACATTTTTATTTAAATAATTAATAGGAAACTGAAGTTTGTTTTGATTAAAATGAACCATTTTTTTTTTAATAAAGATTAAAAAAAACCATTAAACTTAATGATTTGGCAAAGGTAGATCCAAATCATCCAATGCGTCATCTTATTCCACTCAGTACATATGTCAGTGAAATCTGAACAAAAAAATAGCTTGATGTTTTCTTTTAATAAGGTCAGCAAAGCTGACGTTTTGATTGATTTAAAGAGTTAATTATAAAGCACATCCTAATTATTTACATATATCTCTATAATTATGAAATATATTACAAGCTCGGTAGTACTCTATTAGAAATGGTATTCCAAAAGAGGTGTATTATAATTAATGCACGAGACGGTATTCCAAAAGAGGTGTATTATAATTAATGCACGAGACGCTAGGAGTTTATCATAAAACAAAAGACCATATATGCTGTCCATACATGTGTCATCACTACTACAAAAATGATCATTGTATACTACACATTGTACACGAATTTGACAATTTTATATAAAAACTATGTAGAAATTGTAATTATTTGGAAGCTGGAAATATCTATGGGATCTCTATACGGATATTTATTAAAAAATCATTGTATAAAGCCTTGAGAGAGCTACACAGACGTTTATTAGAAATTGTACACGGATTATTGTTTAAATAACAGTGTAGAAAGCCTTGAGAGAGCTACACAGATATTTATTAAAGAACCGTGTAGAAAGATAGAAATTGTACACGGATGTTTTTTAAAATAACAGTGTAGAAAGCTTAATAGAGCTACACGGACCTTTATATAAAGAGCCGTGTAGAAATGTAGAAATTTTACATGGTTTTATGTTTAAATAACAGTGTAGAAAGCCTTGAGAGAGCTACACGGACGTTTAATAAAGAGCTGTGTAGAAATGTTATTTTACGGTTTTGGTTATATAAAAGGTCTTCTCCTTCCAGCGCCGTTTTGATCAATTAACAGTCTCTCTCTCTGTTTTGAATGTTTGTCTAATTTTTGCGCATAAGGAGGCCGGATCTGAGATCTTTGAAAGTGAGAAGTAAATAAAATGCCTAAGGTCTCCATCATCAGATCTGAGGAAAACCGTTGAAGATCAGTACTAATGCTTCTGCCTAAAGATGTTTACACTTCAGAACTGTAAGATTTAAATTACTTTGCTATTTTATTTTAGATTTATGGATTCTGGATTGCTTGTATTTTTTAATTGCAAAACACGTTATGAATTATTAAGACTATCATTTGATATCAGAGCAATTATAAATTCATATAATATGCAATAATTTTTTTTACGAAATTGATTTTCAGTGGTTCGTATAAAAGTTATACAGATTCAATTAATTTTATGTATAAATATTTTCTTATAATTTTGAACGAAAATTTTAACTGAGAATTTTTATTCTATATTATGTATGCACATATATGTTGATGAATGTCATTTGGAGATGCAATATGTTGGAGATCTTTCACCAAGAGACATCATGTCATGGATCACATGCATACTCTTTTTTGATATGTTGGATCTAATACGCCTTAGTTTGTATGAAATTTCGGTCCAAACTAGATCATAACCAAGCATTTTGGCATTTTGGCCAAAGCTTGATCATGTGGTTACTAAGTGGTAAGGATATAACTTTTATACAAACATTGTATTAGATCCTGAGGAGTATATGTTATGTTTTATCACATGAGATTGCATGTACAAAAGGCTTTGTGTGTATATATATATATATATATATATATGTTGCTTGAATTGTAATCTTCTACCTTTTCTTGTTACTAACTAATACCAAATTATAATTGTAGTATGAACCAAAGCAAAAATGTTACACCAAGGAGCAGATCGACGATGTCAGATATATGTGGGCAAGGTGGTTTCAATTTAAATTTTGTAATGCTCAATATGGATTTGTATAATTTTGTATAATTTAGTGTACATAAATTATTTATAATGTTGTATAGTTTTGGAATTCTTAGTTTAAAATGCATCTATTTAATGTTTCTCTGTTTTGGAATTATAATTTTAAATGACTAACAAAATTGGAGGCTAGCCAGCAAAAAAAAATAAAAAAGGGAAAAAAAAGGACAATTCTACACGGACATTTAACTAAAGTCCGTGTAGAAAGGTATTTAAACATAAAAAAATAGAAAAAAAAATAATTCTACATGGACATTTAACTAAAGTACGTGTAGAAAGATATTTAAACATAAAAAAAAAAAATAAGAGAGCTACACGGACATTTAGCTAAATATCCGTGTAGAAAGAGTAATCGTACACTGACATTTAGCTAAATGTCCGTGTAGAAAGAGTAATCGTACACGGCTGTTTATGTAATAATTCGTGTAGCTCGGTTATTTTGAGAGCGACGCTGGCAAGCGTTTGTACACGGTTGTTTATGTAATAATTCGTGTAGCTCTCGATAATCGTACACGGATAAATATTCATGGATTTCTACACCCTCGCATTCCACACAGCAATAAATACGTGTAGCTCTCCTGTTTATGTTCGTGTACAATCACTTATTCTATAGTAGTGCATGTTAATATGTAATGTATCTTGTAAATTTAGAACCCTCATATTAATTAGAAATGTCGTACAGATTTTATTCATATATTAGGTATGGTTACATCAACTGATGAACTGATCAACCTTATTCTTGCAAAAAGTGACATATATGGCTACATGTATATATATCGGTTATTGCAACCTGCTATTTCCAGCTTCTATGGGCAAAACACGACGTTGTAATTGGTTCCACCGGGACAAGTGAATGTGCTTGTCTGATCGTCTTTCGGGTAGCTATAAGCCTGGGAGCACAAGTTCTTGAAGTACTTTGATAACGTAGTGGGCCCACAGGAGCTGTTAGGCGCGGTGCAACAATACTCATCGGTCTTGTAAACCTGGCACGGGTTCAAGCACCCGCCTGTTGTCTTCAACTGGCTGGGGCAATTAGCATTCACATTAGCTGAGCAGTGTGCACCGGCACTGCTACATCCCGACGCCGGAACAAAGTTCATCGGGATGTTAAAACCATCAACCAATGAGATGTCATAGAAGTCCAAGTTGTTGAATTGGTTGAGTGCAAATTCGGCAAGTGTGTTCGGTGGTGACCCATAACCAGTGCAAGCGAGCTTGCCACAGTCACCGGTATTGCATTTTCCGTTGCCGTTTGAGTCAAAAGAGCAGCCAGTGCGGCCCCAGATGCGAGCACCAGCTGTGCCGGCTGCCACATTTAGAGTCCATGTTTGGCCTGAGTTTAGTTGTTTACCGCCACCTGGTGAGGCAGCTGCCCAGACGGTGTAGGAACATTTGTTGGTGACGGTGAAGGTGGCGGCATTGGTGAGAGTGAAGAGGAGGAAGGCGGAGAGAAGGGGAAGGAGAGCTGAAGAGGCCATTTTTGGTTTGTGCTTTGTTTGACTGTAGGTTGGTGCTTGTAAGAGATCCGTTGGAGTGTATTTATAGTTGCATGCATAGTGCTTGATCCTTGATAGGCATCTGTCTTACAAATATTTAATGTTATCTTGACCGGTAAATTTGGTGCCACTTGATAAATTTTTTATAGACTTTTCTTCAGTTATTCCAATTTCCTCAATTATCCAAATTAAAGACAAGACTAAGGATCATCTTTTTGATATAGTAATGAAAAGATAATATTCTGAATATAAAGTTATGACTTCGAAATTTAAATGACAAAAATTATTTATTTAATAACATAAATATTGGAGACTTTATCTAGGATGTCAATGGTACAGTACGGGTCATACTCATATTCATTAAAATTAATTTTATCCATATTATATTCATATTCATTAAAATTTGACTTTATCCTACCGTACTCTTAGTTATCCGCTAATATTATCAGATAATGAAACAGTAACAAGTGAATAACGAATAATACTAATATAATAATTAATTTTATTATATTTTACAAATTAAATATAAAAAACTCATTCATTTGACACATATATAATTGCATTTCTAATTAAAAAAAATGTACAATCAATTCCAACTAAATTGTTTTTATAAAGAAAGAAAATTCAATAATATAAATATTTATTTAGGTGAGTTGGATATTGAATTTAATATATATATTTTAATTTTTTTTAATTATCCTACTCGGGTACAAAATAATAAGTACCCATACGGCCATAACCTTACCCATTTAGTTAACGAAAAAAATTATTACTCATACTCTCATACCCATACCCAATAAGCTAACGAAAAAAACTTTACTCATATCTATCTTACCGAATACGATACGGATCAGATAAACAGCCAAAAAGGTAAAAAAATTGACCTGGTTTTTTGATTGAGAATCGTATTGGATCTTATGTAATAAAATATACATTACAATAAAAAATATGAATTTAAATGCGAAGCTTATGGTCCATTTGGCACGAAAATCTACACAAAAAACGGGGGAAAAGAAATAACTCAGGAATGTTCATCCTTTAATATGTTTTTGCTTATTATATTTTTTCTAAACATGGAGGATTTTTCTAGTTCAAGTCCAAAAAAACCTGTAATAAATTTATAATTTGGTCCTTATTTAAAAAAATAATTATAACTTGGTTGATCGATCCTTATGCTTAGATCTGAGAATAACTAGTTCCTTTGGTACGACTTTGTGAAAAAGAAAAATACTTTTTTTTTGTCAGCAACGACACAGCAATTAATAGTTTGTTGTGAGAATTTGTAGCATTTGCCAAATTACAAACATTTATTTGCTTCCCATTTTTGTCAGACGCTTAATTCGATCAGCCGAAGAAATAACAGGAAGCAATTAACTGTAACAAAAATTAATTATTTTGTTCTAAATCAAGGTATTTAAGCAGCCATATGGAGTGTCAGTGTGCCGATATCAATGCATGTGTCGATCCATATATAGTAGATTAACACCTTTCTCCATACATTCTGTAAAGAAGACAACTATTTCTAATTAATATGGAAAAATATTCTGAATATTTTCCTTCAACAAGAGATTAAAGAAACACCTTTTAAACTTGCTATGTCAATTTTTCTTTTCCATGCGCGACGTTGGAACCTTTAACTTAGTTTCTTGTTTTTTTCTTCTGAGATAAGGGCCTCCACTTTTGTAGGTGCTGACTCAAATTAAGACTGAAAGCATGCACCTCAACTAGCAAATATTGATTATTACCCAAAACTTTTTTATTTTCTAATTAAAATTAAACTTTTAGAAAATATTAGATAAACTTAAGAACTTAGAAAGACAGATATAAAACAATTATGACCATGTATATTTTTAGTTAAAAGAAAGAATAAAAAATAATAATAATGAGTTTAGATCCGGACCGTCCGATTATAACCCAAACTTAAACAGTCCGAGGTGAAATGCACATGTCCTTTTAAAGTTCATGCAAAAATAAATCTGACAATCTAAATCTAAACTCAAATTTTGGTTTCAAAAAAAAAAAACTCAAATTTTGAGTTATTTAAGTGATATGAATTCCATTAATTAAAGGGTCCTCATTTGAAAATTCGTCTTTTCAATAATAGAAATTCGAAAGTTTGACCATTCACAAAATAAGAATTTCAAATCCCGACCTTTTTTTTGTAAACAAAATGAAAAATCAAACTTAGGATCGAATTAGAAGTTCTGACCATTTCAATTTTTAAATTCGTATACTATTTTTGTAGTAATTTGATTTAGAATTTTATATTTCCCAAATCAAATTAATTCCGTGTTATCCAAATTTGACTAATTATTCACTAAATTATCACATTCCACAAGCAATCCATACGTGATTAATGTGGGTGTCGCCATCTTTGAATAGAGATCCATGCGCATAGACGAAATATCTCTCCCTATCTCCACGGTTTCTAGAAACCAAGAATTATGCATGCGTAGTTGACATACATTGGTCAATGGTCATGCATGTGCTTTATTTGGCCCCTTTTGTAATTTTCCAATTTATTATTTTTCTTTTCTTGTTAATTTATAACACCTCTTTTTGGATACCATCTCATAATTATCATGAGTAAAACGAATGAAAGTGTCATAGTTCAACGTACCACTCCAAATTTGAAACACAAATTTTATAAGATTCCCATGAATTTATTAATTTCTTCAGATTATTTTTTGACATATGACAACACACACACACAAAAAAAAACTTTACTCGATTAAAGGCTAAAAGAGACATCCGTGGTGCTAGAGTGGGAAAAATGGCACGCGGAGCCGGTTGCGTCACAGAACGACACGGTTATGGCACGACACGTGTGACTGTTTTGTGCCGTGACTCGCGTGTCCCGTGCCGTGATCATGCCTCGCATGCTGTGACCAGCTTTTGAAAATTTGGCACGGCATGACACGTCACGTGAAAGATCTGATTACGGCACGGCACGTAATCACGCGAGTCACGTGTAATTAGGACCGTTAGGTCTTAATCAAATGGTGAATCTTAAATAAACTAACTTAAATTATGAAAAAAATAATTAAACGTGAGAAACGTAACCAGTTACGTTTAGACACAACATGCGGCGTGACCATTTATGTGACTCGCGTCAACATTTTAATCATAGCACGACATGGCACGTGTCACTGTTTAATTTATCCGGGCACTGCACTTTTTTCCAATCTAAGTGGTGCCACAGTTTGTTTGTTGGGAATTGCTCTGGCCTTCCACCTGTCCACTTAATTATAAATGCTTGCCATTTTTTCTTGCATTTAGTTCGCAATTCACTATAGCTGAACAGTGTGATAAGAGGACGTCGGCACTTTGTTCTGTGCAAAATTAAGAATCTGTTCAATTCCTACGGGAATATTTGGAAATTTTTAATTTATGGATGCTTTTTATTTCTGTTGTTTAAATTCAATTCACATTTTCTACAGTTAGGATTTCTTTTTTAATTTTACCCTTGTCTTTCAATAAAAATTCAAGTAGCATTATCTATATGTACTGCACTATATAATACTGGTTGATCCATTGTATACCCAATCGGCAATCAGAATTGAACAGTACAGGAATTGATTAACACATGGTTAATATAATTAAAAGACAAAAGGTCTGTGTTCATTAACCTTTGTCCACCATTTGTCCACAGCCAGGGGCGGAACCAAGGCCTGGGCCTTGGCCCCCCCTTGGCCCAGAAAATATACAGAGGCCCAACCCCCCCTTATTCGGTCAAGTTCATTCATGAAAATTTGAAAAGCCCATTTGAACTCTATGGCGCAACAGGCCAACAGACGACAGATAGAGATATCTCTCGATATCGCCTCTCTCTCAGTCCGATCTCCCGCCGCCCGCCGCCAAACTGCCAAAGTAATCTCTCTCGCCGGCGCCACCTCTTCTCCGTCGTGCCATCTCTCATCTGTTGCGCCACCTCACCTCTGCTGCATCTCTTAGCCGTTTGAGGCACCGTTTCTCCTTGAATCAATTTGATAGGGTTTCATCAAAGAATCAATTGAGTATTTGAAGTTGATGCAAGTCATTGAAGATTTATTTTCTAATTTGGGAAATTAAGACTGTTTGGTTGATATTTGTGTCACTGTGTCAGGTTCGTTCCATTGAACAGGAACAGGAAGCACGAAGCAGGTCAAGTTTCTTGTTCGATTACTTATTTGAGGTAAATCATCTCTTATTATCTTTAAATTGGATCACTTATTTGAGGGATATTAAGACTTTTTTTTTTTTCTAATTTCTTGATTTCAATTGGATTGACCGGGGTCAATGAAGCAAAAATCTGAGGTGAAATTATTTGCAAAATTGGTACTCAGCAAATTAATTGTCCATATATCATTCACAAGTAGTCCAGTTTGAAAACCAAGGTAGCAAATTAGCAATCCAAAAAGTCAAACTGTTCATTGTCATTTTTTTTTTTTTTTGTAAAATTGTAGGAATGGAGAAGTATTACAAACCTACGTCAAGAAGCAGTGAAACTGAAAGTAGTTCGCAAAAGAAAGCACGTGTTGAGTTGAGTCCAAGTGATATAATTGCTGATCCAGGACTTCGCAAACCAATTGACGAGTATGACAATGAAATTAGAGATCAAGTTAGAAGAGCATACTTGTTGAATGGTCCAACTCAACAAATTGGCCATACTTTTCCTCGTAAAAAACAAGGAGATCATTTCAGGAGTTTTCAAGAATCCTGGTTCAAGAAGTTTGATTGGTTAGAATATAGTGTAGAAAACGATTCAGCCTATTGCTTTTATTGTTATCTTTTTAAGCAACCAGTAAGGACTGATAAATTTGGATATGAAATCTTCACACGGCAAGGGTTTAACAATTGGAGGAAAGCATTGGATGCCTTTAAGGAACATGTTGGTGGAGTAAATTCTTGCCACAATAATGCAAGACGACATTGTCAAGATTTCAAAAATCAGAGACAGAGTGTGTCACACGTGTTCACTTCACATAGCAAGGAAGCCGAGATTGCGTATAGAGTTCGCCTCACTTCTATTTTACATGTTACAAGATTTCTCTTATTGCAAGCTCTTGCTTTTCGTGGACACAATGAGACTTCTAGTTCTAGCAACAGAGGAAACTTTTTGGAGTTACTAAGCTGGTATAAAGAAAAAAATCCCGAAGTTGCTAAAGTGCTTTATGAAAATGCTCCTGGAAATAATCAGATGACTTCCCCGCTCACACAGAAAGAGATGGTGAAGGCTTGTGCACAAGAGACCTCACTTGTCATTCTTGATGAGCTTGGAGATAAGTTGTTTTCTGTACTTGTTGATGAGTCTCGTGATGCATCGATAAAGGAGCAAATGGCTGTGGTTGTGAGGTTAGTAACTAATACTTCAAGTTTAATTACTATTATTGTTAGTAACATTCTTAACTTTATTGTTGTTGTATGTAGGTTTGTGAATCAGACTGGGCATGTGATTGAGAGATTTCTTGGTATTGAGCATGTTTCTGATACTACTGCGTCTTCATTAAAAGTAGCATTAGAAGGTTTGTTTGCTCGCCATGGTTTATGTTAGTTTGTAATAATCTAGAAGTCAATAATACGATAATTTATCATAAAGCTTTGTTCATGAATTGAATGTTTATTTATATAGCATTTTGTTGCCTTGAGTATTATTGAATTTATGGATCATTTCGAGTTCATGACTGAAATTGTGAAACTCCATAATATAGATGATATATACTCTTAAAAGGTCACTGACCAAGGTAATTAGCAGGAACACTAATTACCGCGATAAGGTTAGTATGTGGATTAAAAGATGGTTAAGTTTTACAAACCACCTGACACGAGATGTCATTTTAATCACATAGATACATGTTTTAGAAACATGGTATTTGACAGACCCCGAATGAAACATTAAATAGAATTGTGTTCGTGTCATTTATGTTTTCATTCAGTGTCACGTTCTACAGTATGAGGTATTTATCGTTCCCACTGAGAAATATGTATGTGTGATTGTTATCCACCGTTGTCCGTAAAAAGCAGTCATAACGGTAGCTTTTCCATATGTATAGCTTAGCTGAGGAAGTGATAGTTTACCAAGAATACTATTTGTCCCTCGTATCTCTATACGAGCTATAGCATCACTGGGCCCCTTGATAGAGTAAGATTATCTGCTAGCGGTATAATTACAAGAGTAATTATATTTGATAATCTGCTCAAGATCAAGAAAAGATTAAGTTAGCAAGGATGACACACATCTACCTTGAAACTAATCTGATAGCTATGAGACAGAAGAACAGACACAAGTAAATTGTTTACTGGATCGTGATATTGTACAGTACAGCATCATCTGTGTAATTGGATGGTCATGATGTGTTGCCAGATGCCACCCATGACTAACAGAAGTTAAAACAGTTTTAACTCTGTTTACCAACATAACACAGATCCTATTGGGTCACACCATATAGGAGCTACTCGGAGAATCTTACTGATTAATTATAAATTGATTATAATTAATATTAAGATGGTTATAATTAATTATACGTGTTATAATTAAATTATAAATGTTATGTAAAAATAACAAGCAAAAACATTGGTTAATTTATAAACGTGTATGACACGTTGTATAAAAGTTAACCGGTTAATTTATAAATGTGCAGGACACATTGTATAAATTATCGAAACAACAAATAACCGCAAGAAAAATATATATAATTATTCAGAATAATTATACGAATATTATTTGTGTTCGGGCCGAGGGCATTCGAGTCTTTTCAGATTCGTCCTTATCCGCATGACACGTCATCGATCCTATCCAGATGACACGTCATCGATACCGAAACAAATAACCGAAAGAAAAATATATATATAATTGTTCAGAATAATTATACGAATATTATTTGTGTTCGGGCCGAGGGCATTCGGGTCTTTTCAGATTCGTGCTTATCCGCATGACACGTCATTGATCCTATCCAGATGACATGTCATCAATCCTATCCACAAGGGCAAAATGGTCATTTCACACCTATGCCACCTTGCATGTGTAGAAGCATGGAGAAGAATGTGGAAGGGTGTGGAAGGGGTATTTTGGTCATTTCACATATAAAAGGATGAGGTGTCAATGGCATATCTTGTAAATAGGCCGAACTTGGAGGGCATTTTGGTCTTTTGCAACCGAATCTAAACACTATAAATAGGGGTGGAGGGGTAGAGAGAGAAAGATATATTCACATATATACATATGCACATTCACATGTATCTTTTCGTGCAGAAACGAATCGGTATTTTCTCTCTTTCTCGGTTTCTCTCCCAAATAGTGTTTCGGTTGAGAAAAGAAAGTTATACGTAGTTGACGTATAATCTTGCGGGTTGTTGTGGAGAATATTTACGGGATCGATGAATAGTGTTTTACCGAATTTAGCGGTATGTCAGTTTTGCATATTGATGAAACTGAGCAACCGAAAATTCGTGTTTACGGGTTTTCGTCTTTTCCCCGTGAATAGTGTTTTTGCAGAATTCCGCGGTTTACGTTATTTCTGGCAGAAGAAATAAACCGCTCTCCGGTTAGTCCTGGTGGATAACCGATAGAGGTATCACACGTGTGATACTCCGAGTCGATTCCTTCCCTGGTGAGGCTCTACTCGCTCGGTCTGCATTCCAACTGTGATTTGGAAACAAGGTATAAATATGTTATATTAATCTATTTAATTTGTAAGTAGATTAAAGTTTTAGAAATCAATCATGGAGTAGATCTGTAAAATGATTAAATTGGGTTTTGATGCCAAAGGAATACTGAAGGTGGACCGCCTTGGAAAGTTTCCTGACATACCCCGTTTAATCCTGAGCTTAAGTTGGCCGTAGAAATTTTTGTTCTACGGTCATTCCGCAACTTAAGCCTAAAACGGGTTCCGGTTAGCACTGCGTGAACCCCAACAGTGGTATCAGAGCACAAGGCTCTCCCGCTGATTGATTTTCTAAAAGTTATAACTTATGCAAATTAGGTGCATATACCGCATATCAGTTTAATTCTTACATTTGCAGTTTAAGTCCAAAACCGATTAGAAATGAGATTTTCTTGGATCGGTTCTACCGACTAAGAAAGTTAAATTAGATTTAAGCTTTCTTTATGCTTTCTTATGAAATGTAAACTTTTACATTTCTTGGATCGGTTTTCCGACCGAGAAAGATAAAATAGGATTTTATGCTTTCTTTATGTTTTCGTCTTCAAAACTTTTGATTGCGTTAAAGTTCATCTAAGAATGTGATGAAGCAATAAAGTACCTGAGTAAGAGCTGTTAATCTCCACCCGTAAAAGACAAGGTTAATGACAAGAAAAGTCTCGGCTTTTCGTCTAACCCTCTTTTACGTGTCCTGATAGCTGGCCCAAAGGGGACTTTGTCACGTTACCAAATTGCTTTAACGCTT
Organism: Carex rostrata; assembly: GCA_964058875.1. NCBI lineage: Eukaryota > Viridiplantae > Streptophyta > Magnoliopsida > Poales > Cyperaceae > Carex > Carex rostrata. The sequence continues at coordinate 190,140 of CAXKVT010000256.1, forward strand.
TTGAAATGGCAAAATTTAGTGTAAGTTTTTCGCCTTTTCGAAAACCTTCGGATAAGTAAAGTTCATCGAAGAATGTGATGAAGCAATAAAGTACCTGAGTAAGAGCTGTCATTTCCACACAAGAAAGAGATGGTTCTGTCTAGGAAAGATTGAGTCTAAGCGGTCCTCGTGACCCCAATCTTTCCTGGGAGCCCCTTTCACGTGTCCTAATGACTGGCCCAAAAGGAACTTTGTCACGTTACCAAATTGCTTTATGGACCGAAAAGAATATCTGATTTTAAAACATATAAATTGTTTATGTGCTTTAAATGGTATAAATAAGAACTGAGCATAGCTGCAAAATAAAGAATTGGTAATTGATAGATTATATACCCGACTTGGTCCTGTATATAAGTAAATTAGATTTACAGCTTAGAGTAAATTAGATTTACTGCTTTAAAAATGAAAATGGGTAAAACTAGATTTACCGTCTTTCCAAGGAACCGTGAAAGAAAATTTTCTTTGAAGAAAAATACGAATGTGGGATCACATTTGGCATTGTTTTCTTTCTGACTTCCTTTCCACGACTGCTTGCTGAAGCATATGAAAGAGGTCTTTTAGGAAAATGTAAATGAGATCATATTCACTATTCTTTCTGTCTGACTTCCTTTCCACGACTGCTTACTGAAGCATATGAAAGAGGTCTTTGAGGAAGATAGGAATTGGATCATAATCGATATTTTTCTGACAAGCAACTTTCACGTGTCCGTAACGCTAACCAAGGTCAACATTACGAACTGAAAGAAATATATGTGACTCGGTCACATATATAGGTAAATCAGATTTACTGCTATCATATAAAAACGTATAGATTAGATTTACCGTTTTTATAAGAAACCATATAAACTACCTCTACAAGATAGACGGTAGCTAAAGTCAGTTACAAGAACTGACTGCTTAACCAAGTCAAATCATATGAAAGAGATACTGCTAAAAGAAAAGAAAGTAATGGAGATCATATTCGGTATTCTTTCTAGACTTCCTTTCCACGACTGCTTAATGAAGCATATGAAAGAGGTCTCTTTAGATACGAATAAAATCACATTAGTCGTTCTTTCTGGCACGTTAAGGATAGAAAATAATGCGATCACATTTCGTACTCTAGACTTCCTTTCCACGACTGCTTAATGAAGCATATGAAAGAGGTCGCTTAAAGATACGAATAGAATCACATTAATCATTCTTCCTGACATATCTCTTTTAGAGATTGATGACACTGTTAAGCATAAACACCAACCCATTAAATACTAAGTAGTATGCCCTTCCCACTCTATCCTCCTCAAACCATTGTTCATTGGTTGATGATTAAACTACTCAGTAGACATCGCCTTTTACCTTTGGTGGTCGAGGGTTATGTCCGACATATCAAACCAAATAGAGTGAGGTTACTTACCGATGATTTCCAAAACAGTTTTGGGCTCGGGGCAAAGTCTTCGTTAAATACACGTGATGTTTTAACGAAACTAAGAATCACAAAGAGTTGTGATTAGCATGTTTGCTTACCTAAGATAACTGATAGCCATGATATGCATACACTGCCTTGGTTATTGGTGAAAACATGGATCTTGGTCCTACTGCAAACGGGAATAGAACAAATTTGCAGTGGGAGTTTTATTATTGGAATAAAACATTACATGAACAAAGCTAAAATCTTTACTTTAAAAACGTTGTAGAAATATGGCTAAAGAAACGTCTTTCTCTTTACGCTCCTTACTCGAAAAAGTAGACATGCGTGAGAAAAAGGAATATATCCTAAATACACCGGTCCCTGCTGAAATAGTAGAGAGCAGCTCTGTCAGTACTCACACGCTTCGTATGACAAGCGATGATGAGAAACTGGAGAAGCTTAACTGTCCGTGGAGCCACGAGTTGGCCACGGAAGTTATCCTGAACTCATTTCCTCTCAGCTATTCGGAGTTCATTGTGAACTCCCATAAGCAAGAGTTGGATAAGAGCTTGCAGGAGCTCCAAGAGATGCTGAGGATCACTGATAAAGACATTGAGAATAGCTCTCATGTCCTCATGATCCAAGAAGGTGGGAGGAAGATCAAGAAAGCAAAAGGGAAAAACGGCGATTAAGTACAAAGGCAAAGGGAAGTTGGTTCCAGGAACGAACTCTCCCAAGATAAATGTTTCTGCTAACTCTGACTGCTATTTTAGCAATAGCAAAGGTCACTGGAAGAGAAACTGCCCGGAGTATCTTGGAGATATGAAGTTTGAGAATGTCTCAAAAGTCTCAGTCTCAAGTATTTATGTTATTGAAATTAATGTTGCGACCTCTTTTAATGATTGGGTACTGGCTACTGGATCATGTGCTCATATTTGCACGAATATGCACGCACTAAAAGGAAGTTACGCAATAAGGAAGTACAACTCCGAGTTGGAAACGGAGCACAAGTTGCAGCTGTTACAGTCGGTAGGATAAAATTGTACTTGCCTAGCGGGTTTATTCTGGAACTAGAAAATGTTTATTTTGTTCCTACCATTTCTAGAAATATCATATCAATCTCGTGTTTAGAGATGAATGGTTTCTCGTTTGTTATAAAGGACAATAGATGTTCTATTTATAAAAATGAGACATATTATGGATCATCTTACTTGTTAAATGATCTTTATATGCTAGAAATGGAAAACCACGTGTTTAACATCAATAACAAAAGACTCAAAACGTTTCATGAAAGTATTGACTTACATGAGACATAAGTCTGAATCCTTTGACGAGTTCAAGGAATTTAAGACTAAAGTAGAAAATCAACTGAACAAAAGTATTAAGGCATTACGGTAGGACCGTGATAGCAAATACTTGAGTTATGGTTTTCAAAACGTACTTAAAGGAATGTGAGATAGTCTCACAACTCACACCTCTAGGAACACCGCAATGTTACAGTATTGCCAAGAAAATGAAACAAACCATGCTGGACATGATTCGTTCCATGATGAGTAACGCCACCCTTCCCAAAATCATTTTGGGGACACGCACTAGATACTGCCGCACTAACGATAAATATGGTTCCATCCAAGTCAGTTGAAAAGACTCCATACGAGTTATGGTTTGGGAAATCCCAAATATGTCTTATCTTAAAAATAGGGTTGCGAAGTATTTGTCAAACGCCTGACGTCTGACAAACTTGGTCCCAAATCTGACAAAGTGCTTTTTCGTAGAGTATCCTAAGGAAACGAAAGGATATTACTTCTATTACCAATCCGAGAACAAAATAGTTGTTGCTCGTCATGGTATATTTTTGGAGAACGAGTTTCTCGCAAAAGGAAGTAGTGGGAGTAATGTAATACTTGAAGAAATTCAAGATACATCACATAATACAATATCTGAACCAGATCAGATTAACCCACCTCTTGATACTTCGGCTGATGAGCATCTGGAAGAACCAAATCCACAAGTAGCTGTGGAAGAGGTTCTAGTCCCGAGCTCAAGTACTTCGATGCAAGTTGAAGTAGAACTGGATCCGCAGACAGTTGTGGATCAAGTTTGACAGCCCGAAGAACAAGTGCTATGTAGGTCAACGAGAACAGTCCATGCACCCGAGAGGTACTTGGGACTGCACGAGGTCTCAGTTTTTGACACTGAAGATCCTCTGACCTATGCGGAAGCAATGGATAGGCCTGACTCTGATAAATGGCTGGAGGCCATGAGATCCGAAATACAGTCCATGTATGACAACACGGTCTGGAACCTAGTTGTACCACTTGATGGGGTGAAACCCGTAGCTAACAAGTGGGTTTTTCATAAAGAAAACAGACATGGATGATAATATGACTATTTACAAAGCACGGCTAGTAGCGAAGAGGTTTCAAACAAATTCTGGGAATTGATGAAACTTTTTCATCCGTGGCTATGTTTAAGTCAATTCGGATACTCCTAGCAATTGCCGCATTTCATGATGATGAAATATGGCAAATGGATGTCAAAACCACCTTCTTAAATGGAAATTTAAGAAGAGGATGTGTACATGACACAACCTACGTGTTTTGAAGATCCAGAGAATGCTGGGAAAGTATGCAAGCTTCTTGAATCCATTTATGGATTGAAGCATGCATCACGGAGTTGGAATCTTCGATTTGGCGAAGAAGTCAAAAAGCTTGACTTCGTCAGATGCGAAGAAGAATCTTATGTGTACATAAAAACTAGTGGGAGTGCCATCGCCCTTTCTTAATCTTATATGTAGATGACATACTCTTAATAGGAAACGATATTCCTCTATTGCAATTAGCCAAGTCTTCATGAAAGAAGAGTTTTCTCGATGAAGGACTTGGGCGAGGATGTCTATATACTAGGCATAAAGATCTACCGAGGTAGATCAAAGAGACTTATAGGATTAAGTCAAAGCACGTACATTGACAAAGTGCTGAATCGGTTCAGCATGCAGGATTCTAAGAGAGAATTCCTGCCAATGAATCATGGTGCACTGCTTAGCAAGACTCAGTGTCCTTCGACAACTGATGAGCAAAGCACTATGAGTAGAGTACCATACGCTTCGGCTATTGGCTCTATCATATGCGCCATGTTGTGCACTCGCCCAGATATCTCGTACGCTTTGAGTGTGACAAGTAGATATCAGGCTAATCCAGGCATAAAGCACTGGAATGCTGTAAATAATATCCTTAAGTTCTTGAGGAGAACTAAGGATATGTTTCTCGTCTACAACGTTATCACCTAATACGAGAGATCGTAAACATCATAAGATGCTTATAATTAATTATAAAAGATATAATTAATATAAAGGTGATGTAAAGATAAGTAGAGTTGACACAGTCAGCAACACAGCTGATCCACTCACAAAATCTCTTCCTCAAGCCAAGCACGAGATGCTTAATGCTTCTATGGGTCTGGAACACATAGAAGATTGGCTGTGAGATTTTCTCAGGATCTACAAGATCTTAGAGAATAAAGAGTTTTGTATATAAGTAGGGTCTACGATGATTGACTCCTAGCTTAAGTGGGAGATTGTTAGTTTGTAATAATCTAGAAGTCAATAATACGATAATTTATCATAAAGCTTTGTTCATGAATTGAATGTTTATTTATATAGCATTTTGTTGCCTTGAGTATTATTGAATTTATGGATCATTTCGAGTTCATGACTGAAATTGTGAAACTCCATAATATAGATGATATATACTCTTAAAAGGTCACTGACCAAGGTAATTAGCAGGAACACTAATTACCGCGATAAGGTTAGTATGTGGATTAAAAGATGGTTAAGTTTTACAAACCACCTGACACGAGATGTCATTTTAATCACATAGATACATGTTTTAGAAACATGGTATTTGACAGACCCCGAATGAAACATTAAATAGAATTGTGTTCGTGTCATTTATGTTTTCATTCAGTGTCACGTTCTACAGTATGAGGTATTTATCGTTCCCACTGAGAAATATGTATGTGTGATTGTTATCCACCGTTGTCCGTAAAAAGCAGTCATAACGGTAGCTTTTCCATATGTATAGCTTAGCTGAGGAAGTGATAGTTTACCAAGAATACTATTTGTCCCTCGTATCTCTATACGAGCTATAGCATCACTGGGCCCCTTGATAGAGTAAGATTATCTGCTAGCGGTATAATTACAAGAGTAATTATATTTGATAATCTGCTCAAGATCAAGAAAAGATTAAGTTAGCAAGGATGACACACATCTACCTTGAAACTAATCTGATAGCTATGAGACAGAAGAACAGACACAAGTAAATTGTTTACTGGATCGTGATATTGTACAGTACAGCATCATCTGTGTAATTGGATGGTCATGATGTGTTGCCAGATGCCACCCATGACTAACAGAAGTTAAAACAGTTTTAACTCTGTTTACCAACATAACACAGATCCTATTGGGTCACACCATATAGGAGCTACTCGGAGAATCTTACTGATTAATTATAAATTGATTATAATTAATATTAAGATGGTTATAATTAATTATACGTGTTATAATTAAATTATAAATGTTATGTAAAAATAACAAGCAAAAACATTGGTTAATTTATAAACGTGTATGACACGTTGTATAAAAGTTAACCGGTTAATTTATAAATGTGCAGGACACATTGTATAAATTATCGAAACAACAAATAACCGCAAGAAAAATATATATAATTATTCAGAATAATTATACGAATATTATTTGTGTTCGGGCCGAGGGCATTCGAGTCTTTTCAGATTCGTCCTTATCCGCATGACACGTCATCGATCCTATCCAGATGACACGTCATCGATACCGAAACAAATAACCGAAAGAAAAATATATATATAATTGTTCAGAATAATTATACGAATATTATTTGTGTTCGGGCCGAGGGCATTCGGGTCTTTTCAGATTCGTGCTTATCCGCATGACACGTCATTGATCCTATCCAGATGACATGTCATCAATCCTATCCACAAGGGCAAAATGGTCATTTCACACCTATGCCACCTTGCATGTGTAGAAGCATGGAGAAGAATGTGGAAGGGTGTGGAAGGGGTATTTTGGTCATTTCACATATAAAAGGATGAGGTGTCAATGGCATATCTTGTAAATAGGCCGAACTTGGAGGGCATTTTGGTCTTTTGCAACCGAATCTAAACACTATAAATAGGGGTGGAGGGGTAGAGAGAGAAAGATATATTCACATATATACATATGCACATTCACATGTATCTTTTCGTGCAGAAACGAATCGGTATTTTCTCTCTTTCTCGGTTTCTCTCCCAAATAGTGTTTCGGTTGAGAAAAGAAAGTTATACGTAGTTGACGTATAATCTTGCGGGTTGTTGTGGAGAATATTTACGGGATCGATGAATAGTGTTTTACCGAATTTAGCGGTATGTCAGTTTTGCATATTGATGAAACTGAGCAACCGAAAATTCGTGTTTACGGGTTTTCGTCTTTTCCCCGTGAATAGTGTTTTTGCAGAATTCCGCGGTTTACGTTATTTCTGGCAGAAGAAATAAACCGCTCTCCGGTTAGTCCTGGTGGATAACCGATAGAGGTATCACACGTGTGATACTCCGAGTCGATTCCTTCCCTGGTGAGGCTCTACTCGCTCGGTCTGCATTCCAACTGTGATTTGGAAACAAGGTATAAATATGTTATATTAATCTATTTAATTTGTAAGTAGATTAAAGTTTTAGAAATCAATCATGGAGTAGATCTGTAAAATGATTAAATTGGGTTTTGATGCCAAAGGAATACTGAAGGTGGACCGCCTTGGAAAGTTTCCTGACATACCCCGTTTAATCCTGAGCTTAAGTTGGCCGTAGAAATTTTTGTTCTACGGTCATTCCGCAACTTAAGCCTAAAAGGGGTTTTGGTTATACCACCCCGAAACCCCAACAGTTTATCCATCTCTAGACTACGAGGGCAGGGGTATGATGGCGCCTCAAACATGAGAGGAGAATTCAATGGACTGCAAAGACGAATTTTGAATGAAAATCCTTATGCCTTTTATATCCATTGCTTTGCTCATCAGTTGCAGTTGGTGGTAGTTGTTGTTGCAAAGTGTAGTTCATATGTAGCTGATTTCTTTAACTATACCACTTTAATTGTCAATACTGTAGGTGCCTCTTGTAAAAGAAGGGATCAATTACTTCAAGATCATCATGACAAGATTGTGATGAAATTAGAGAGGTGATATTTTTACAGGAAGAGGAAAAAATCAAGAAACTAGTCTTGCAAGACCAGGTGATACCCGGTGGGGTTCACATCACACAACTTTGGTTCGCCTCTTTACAATGTGGGACTCAGTATTGAAGGTATTGGAGAATGTGAGTGATGATGCAACTAATCAGACACAAAAAACCACAGCTGCAGGTTTGATAGAGAAAATGGAAAGCTTTGAATTTGCATTTATAATGCATCTAATGCTAAAAGTTTTGGGTTGTACTAATGAGTTATCACGTGCATTGCAAAGGAAAGATCAGAATATCGTTCAGGCAGTTAATTTGATTGTGGTTACAAAGCAAAATTTGCAACATATGAGAGACAATGGATATGATGAATTATTGGAAGAAGTTAAGGGTTTTTGTATGAAGATGGAAATTCCTGTTCCCAATATGGATGATAAAATACCAGCAAGAGGTCGTTCAAGGCGTGATGGTCAAATGGTAAAGTATTCACATCGCTACCATGTTGATATTTTCTTGGTTGTGCTTGACTCTCTTCTTTTTGAAATGAATGAACAATTTAGTGAAGCATCTACTAATTTGTTGAAATGCATTGCTTGTCTTGATCCGAAGGACTCTTTCTCTAAATTTGATCATGACAAACTTCTTGAACTTGCTAGTATTTATTCTGTGGACTTCTCACTCTTTGACTGTACATTTTTAAGAAGTGAACTCGGCACATTCATTTCTGATGTGAGAAATAGTACAGAATTTTCAGCTTGTCATGATCTTGCAACTTTTGCTATCCTAATGGTTCAAACCGAAAGACATTTGTGCTATCCATTGGTATATCGCCTCATTGAGTTGGCCTTGATCTTACCTGTGGCAACAACAACAGTTGAAAGGGCATTCTCAGCAATGAAAATCATTAAGACCGAATTGCGCAATAAGATGGCCGATGAATGGATGAATGACAACATGATTTGCTACATTGAGCGAGAGATTTTTGCTGCTATTCATGATGAAAGGATTTTGCAACGTTTTCAAAACATGAAGACTCGAAAAATTCAACTATCTCAAATTAGTAATTAGTGGTACGTTTTCTAATTGAAAATTTTTAAATCATTATGATTATGAGATATGAATTCATTATAAGATTGTTTCTTTAATTTTTTTTCTATGTAGGTTGTTTTGATGTTTTGTTTTGACTTCAAAATATGAAGAAGGATTCACCAAATAGGTGCTTTGTTACTTAATCTAATATTTATTTTTGTTAAATATTTTATTTTAAAAGTAAAAGATTACGACAATCGATAATTGCTAAATATATATTTTTATTATTTAATCGTGTAACATGAAACTAAAACTAATATCCTGAGAGTGTGAGAAACTAGTTAGGCCCCCCTAGTTTTCATTCCTGGTTCCGCCACTGTCCACAGCCCTTATCCACTTCCGTTTAACTGATTTTAACAGACTCGGTCCCACATTCTAACGGAAATTCAAAACCTTATTAGATTCCGCGTATTTAAATCTTTCTTCCCGATTGTCTCTTTCCTTTTTAAATTTCATTTTAAAAACTTCCTTCTCGATCAGATTATCTTCCTGCTGAGGCGATTTCCTTCCTCTTTTAAATTTCTCTTTTCTATTTCGTCGCGATTTCTAACTCCGATGAGAACACTAGCGACTGAAGCGCACCAAGTGGTCGTAGTTTGTAACATCAATTAGATTTGGTCTTTGGACTCAAAAGATGAGTCGCCTTTGGCGTATTATTGATCTACATAGATATGCATACTATTGGCGTATTATTGATCAATCAGATGCCTCATGTTACTTTGATTCTCTCTCTCTGGTTTGGTTTATCTCTAATTTATAATTTTACAATCAGGTTGAAAGGTTATGTAGAGTATTTTACCGGATATAGTTCACAATTTTACATGATATATGCATCATTTTACAGTATTTATTATTATTGATGTTTAAAGGTTTACAATATATATATAATTCACAATTTTACAGGATATAGTTTACAGTAGAGTGTTTTACAAGATATAGTTCACAGTTTTATAAACTTATTTATTTATTTTTAGATTCAGAAATTTTACAGTATATATGGAATTGATTTATAGTTTAGATTTAGATATTTTACAGTATTGATTGTTTGTAAGTTGTATGTTTTATGTTTGTAGTTTAAGTTGAAATTTTATATTTTTTACAGTTTATTTTATCCTTTTCATATGCTTATTTTAAATTATTGAAATTTTATAGTTTTTACGTTTTATTTTCACAGTTTACATTCACAATTTCACAGTATTGAAAATTTATGTTTTTTAATTTGTATTTTAATCGTTTTCATCTGCTAATTTTACATCATTTTAAATTTATAGTTTTTACTTTTTATTTTCACAGTTTAAGTTTACAATTTTACAGTATTGCAAATTGATATTTTTTAAATTTTATTTAATCTGCTAATTTTACAATTTTATAGTTTTTACCTTTTGATTTCACAGTTTAATTTGATAATTTTATAGTATTGAAATTTTTTTTTAACATTTTATTTTATCGTTTTCATCTGTGAATTTTGCATGTCTGTGATTTTATAGTTTGTACATTTTATTTTTATAGGTAAATTGTTCAACTTTACAGTATTCAATATTTTGATGATTTTATTGTGTGTTCATTAAATTGAGAAAAAAAGAATAAAAAAAATAATCGAGAAATTTAATTTTGTCTTTTTATCACGTTTTTTTTGTTAAAATAACTGCTAATAACTAACATTAACTGCCAATAACTTCCTATATAACTGCAATTTCTGAAAGTACAAATTTTTTGTCCTGTTGTGCAAGTTGCAATGTGTTTTTAACTATCATGGGACCACTTCAAATAGTTGCTGGATGTTTTGTTTTTAACTGATATATTTTATGTGATATATTGTATAATTATATAGCATGTAGAGGTAGTTTTACAGTATTCACGTAAGTCAAAGCTGTGGACAAATGGTGAACAAAAGTCTGTGGACAATTAGACGCTTCCTAATTAAAAATATATAATTGAGCAAAAGAGTTTGTGCAAATGCAATCTAACGTGTCAATGCACATTAATTTTTCTGGGAATTGATATGTATAATTATATATTAACCTGAATTAGTGCTTAGTATCAATTCACTTAACAGAGCACAAGAAATTCACTTAACCTGAATTAGTGTCATAAGAGGTATGTAAATGCATTTTGATGAACATTTGTGTTGAGCAAAATTAGTAAGCAAGAAGTTCATGTGGGCGCAACAAATAAACGGATTCTTTAACCCCTTTTTTTTGTTGTTGAATTTGTTAATTATTTTCTTAAGAGTTCAGTGGAGCCCGTTTATATCATAACAATGTTCTTAATTAATTGGTAGACTATCGAATGCATTCAAGTCCATTCACTAATAAAAAAGAAAAAAAAAATTACAAAAAAAGGAAGTTTGTTTGATTCAGTGACGAAAATAAGAAGCAAGAGTGAGGATATGGTACTTTGCAATGCTAGTTTCTTATATTGGATTCATATATCTATTTTTAAAGTCTAAATAGTCGATTTGAACCGCTCAACATTATTATCATATGAAAATATACTTGGAGATCAAATTTTATATTTTTTTGAAACTTTTTTTAAAAAAGGGCAAAAAAACATCCTCGAGCTAATATCTTACTTTAAAGCACAACAAACAACCAGGATTGATTTGACGGGAGATTACATGGACGTGGTCACGTGGTGATTTAATTTGGATATGTTTGCCAGAGTTAGGCTTGGATAGCATAGTGGCCTCTATGCTACGGCTCAATATTCGAGTTTTCAAAATCCAAACGGTCGATCCGAACCGTTCATCTTATTCTCCATATTAATATCTGCTTGGAGACCAAATTTTATAATTTTCTGAATTTTTTTAATATTTATTAAGCCACTTTGAAAATTGCTAATCCAACGGTTTTACTGTTTTGTGCAGCCACCGTTGGATCAACAATTTTGTAAAATACTTAATAAATAGTAAAAAAATTCAGAAAAATGTAAAATTTGGTCTCCAAGCAGATATTAATATGGAGAATAAGATGAACGATTCGGATCGACCGTTTGGATTTTGAAAACTCGAATATTGAGCCGTAGCATAGAGGCCACTATGCTATCCATAGCAACCCAGCCTAACTCAAGTTTGCCAATTTAGAATTACGTGTACTTAGACAAATAAAAAGGTTTAGAATTCTGTGGTTATGCTCCATTGACTTATTGTAGGTACCACTGGACCTATCTACACAGTTCTCATTAAAATAGAGTATCTGCTACAATAAAAGGTCTAATTTCACATTTTTATTTAAATAATTAATAGGAAACTGAAGTTTGTTTTGATTAAAATGAACCATTTTTTTTAATAAAGATTAAAAAAAAACATTAAACTTAATGATTTGGCAAAGGTAGATCCAATGCGTCTTGGTGATGAAATTATCTTATTCCACTCAGTACATATGTCAGTGAAATCTGAACAAAAAAATAGCTCGATGATGTTTTCTTTTAATAAGGTCAGCAAAGCTGACGTTTTGATTGATTTAAAGAGTTAATTATAAAGCACATCCTAATTATTTACATATATCTCTATAATTATGAAATATATTACAAGCTCGGTAGTACTCTATTAGAAATGGTATTCCAAAAGAGGTGTATTATAATTAATGCACGAGACGCTAGGAGTTTATCATAAAACAAAAGACCATATATGTTGTCCATACATGTGTCATCACTACTACAAAAATGGTCATTGTACACGGATTTGACAATTTTATATAAAAACTGTGTAAAAATTGTAATTATTTGGAAGCCCGAAATATCTATGGGATCTCTACACGGATATTTATTAAATAATAAGTGTATAAAGCCTTGAGAGAGTTACACGGACGTTTATTAGAAATTGTACACGGATTATTGTTTAAATAACAGTGTAGAAAGCCTTGAGAGAGCTACACGGATATTTATTAAAGAACCGTGTAGAAAGATAGAAATTGTACACGGATGTTTTTTTAAAATAACAGTGTAGAAATCTTGATAGAGCTACACAGACTTTTATTTAAAGAGCCGTGTAGAAATGTAGAAATTGTACACGGTTTTATGTTTAAATAACAGTGTAGAAAGCCTTAAAATAGGAATTGTACACTTTAGAACTGTTTGAATCAACTATTTAAATTTTAAAGACAGAGATATAAATTCAATGCACGAAACGATCAATACATTGCAAAGGACACTCAAGTAGCAAACACTGAAATTTGATAAGGGAACGGCAACAATACAGCCCATGGACCTAACTGGATTTCCCTTTTGGAACAAGATTTCAAAATAAATAATAGAGCCTTAAAGCCGAGATTGAATGAAACTGACTCCCATGGCCCACAACATGAAAGAGTCTATATGGAAATCAAAGAGTCTATATGGAAATGAAAAAGGCTGTCAAAAGTTTGCTTTTCAAAAAATTATCATTCAAGACCTTATAAATTTGTGATATTGTATAGGAAGGGCTATTGTGTATAAAAAATAAAATTCAATTGTACTTCTATATACTTAGTAATATAATTTTGAAATAATAGGAATAGCTTAACACCCCCTAACTTACACTAATGTATAGGGGTTAGCACCCCCTAGCAAACACTGAGATATTAATTGGTCCACTAATGTATAATAGGGGGGGTGCATGCATGACTAATTAATGTATATCAACTACGCTTTTTTTTTTGTTTTTTTTTTGTTTATAGAAACCGCTAATAAATATCGGGAGAGAAATTTCGTTCTTGCGTGTGGATCTCTATTCAAAGAAGGCGACACCCACATGAATCACGGCAGATTAGTTGTGGAATGTGATAATTAGTCAGTAAATAGTCAAATTTGGATAATGATTTTAATTTAAGAAATATAAAATAATAAATTAAATTACTACAAAATTAGTGGACAAATATTAAAATTTTACGAGGGTCAGAATTTGTAATAATTTTTTATACAAACTAATTATCACTTAGATTTATTTTTAATTTCCACCCTAATGAAGTTTGGTTTCTCGTATTTTTGATGAAAAAAAGGTTGGTATATCAATCCTTATTTTTTAAATTCCACCCTAAGTTTGGTTTCTCATTTTTCTTTTTCTTTTTTTCTTTTGACATGAATTAGAAAAATTAATTATTCATTGTTTCAATAAAAAAATCTGACCTAATCTTTTCTTAGTTTCGAAGTAATTGAGGAATATAACTGGAAATAAACGAAGACAACCCTGTCAAGTTTATCAAGGACTACACCAAATCTACCAGTCAAAATAACATAAAAATTTATGTAACAGAATGCTTAGACAGGCACCATGCAACTATAAATGCACGTGCACCCCCAAAAGGATCTCTTACAAGCACCAATCTACACTCAAACAGAGCACAAACCAAAAATGGCCTCTTCAGCTCTCCTTCCCCTTCTCCTCTTCTCCTCCCTCCTCCTCGCTCTTGCCAATGCCGCCACCTTTACTGTCACCAACAAATGCTCCTACACCGTCTGGGCAGCTGCCACGCCAGGTGGCGGTAAACAGCTAAATTCTGGTGATACATGGACTGTAGATGTGGCAGCCGGTACAACCGGTGGCCGCATCTGGGGACGCACCGGCTGCTCTTTTGACTCAAATGGCAATGGAAAATGCGATACTGGTGACTGTGGCAAGCTCGCTTGCACTGGTTATGGGTCACCACCTAACACACTCGCCGAATTTGGGCTCAACCAATTCAACAACTTGGACTTCTATGATATCTCGTTGGTTGATGGTTTTAACATACCGATGAACTTTGTTCCTGCCTCGGGATGTACCACTGACGCTGTGCACTGCACAGCTGATGTGAATGCAAATTGCCCGAGCGAGTTAAAGACAACTGGCGGGTGCTTGAACCCATGCCAGGTTTACAAGACAGATGAGTATTGTTGCACCGATACTAACAGCACCTGTACGGCCACTACGTTATCAAAGTACTTCAAGAACTTGTGCCCCCAGGCTTATAGCTACCCGAAAGACGATCAGACAAGCACGTTCACTTGTCCCGCCGGAACCAATTACAATGTTGTGTTTTGCCCCTAGAAGCTGGAAATTATATATAGCAGGTTGCAAGGATGGATACATGCAGCCATTTATATATTGCAAGAATAAGGTTGATCAGTTGATGTAATCATACCTTAAATATAAGTCTTTTGAATAAAAATTTTACGACAATTTTAATATGAGGTTTATTTATGAGTTAGGCTGGGGTGCTATGGATAGCATAGTGGCCTCCCGTGCTACGGCTCAATATTCAAGTTTTCAAAATCCAAACAGTCGATCCAAACCGAAAGTTTGTACGTGACTCCCTAGCGTTAATTTCTCAAAATTAATTATAATGCAATTCCAACGAAAGTTTGTACGTGCTGTGTGATTATATATATTGTGCCAATTGAATTAGCATTAAAACATTATCGAGCTAATTTTTTGTTCAGATTTCACTGGCACATATATATATATATACACACACTGCATGGAATAAAATAATTTGAGCAGGACGCATTTAGATCTACCTTTGCCAAATCAACAAGTTTAATGTCTCTTTTAATCTTTATCCAAAAGGTGGTTCTTTTTAAGCAAAGCAAACTTCAGTTCCTATATATTAATTCTTAAAATAAAAATATGAAATTAGACCTTTTATTCTAGCAGATACCTTATTTTCATGAGAACTGTCTGATGAGATAGATCCAGACATCCAGTGGTACTATATATAATAAGCATTGGAGCAGAACCACGTAATCCTAATCCTTTTTAACCTTTTAAAAAAATAAATTCTAATCCTTTTTAGTCTAAGTACATAATTTTAAATTGGTAAATATTTCCAAATTATATCCCCCAAACCTCCCGTCAAATCAAGCCTGCTTGTTTGTTGTGATTTTGTCAATCAGTCAACAGTCAAACGAAATCGTGGCGCTCTAAGCCCCCAAGTCAAACACTTAAAATGTAAAAAGATATAATATGAGGTGAATTTTGAATTTGAGTTATTTCATAATCTAATGAACAAACTTTAACTATTAAATAACAAATAAACATTTTATTTTTTATAAGTTTTATAAGAAAGACTAAACTATATAAAAACTTAAAAGAAAACAAATTCAATTAAATTATAATATACACAGTTAAAATAATTAGAATTATGGAGATGGCTTAGTTACTTTTAGATTACACTAAAATCTGCTCTTGAGAATAAGCTACCAAACAAAAAGAAACCCATACATTGGAAGGAGTCCGTATCCTCTGAGGTACCTGACTCAATACAGTTAGATCTCCTGCAGTCCTAATCTATCGATTGAAATTTAGTGTCTATTTAGAATATTTTAGATATAGAGGTTTGTTCTAAAATTTGTATCAAATTAAATCTGACAACTGAATAAGATATAGAAGCTTAAGAGGAAGAAGGATGGACGTTTCAAAGAGCAAAAATGCTGGCGACAGACAAGGCGATAGGCGGACCCTCAACCGCTCAGCAGTGAAGGAGAAGACACTGACGGAATGGTACGAAGAGGCGATGAAGGAAAAGCCCAGAGACATAGAAGAGATAGAGACCGGAGGGACGACGAGGAGGGAGGCGGTAGAAAAGGTTGCAAACAAGATGGCGCCTTTTCTTATTTCTCGTCAGGAGGCGACAATCAAGGCGATCACCAAAAGTCAAGACTTTCATACCCACCAGTTTCAACCCACCTATGCCCAAGTGACATTCAACACCTTTACAGCAGTTAAGGAAGGTTTAAATGCCACAAAGCAAACTCCAGTACTTTTGCGCAGGAAGGAGGCCACCATTAATGCCATCCGTAGAGCTGCAACAACAAACACCCTGAAAACAGCAGGAAGCACACCTCCCCAAGGGGAACATGCTTTGAACCAGGAAGCAAAAGCAAATCTGGGGGAAGATACGGCATTTAAGCAGGATGAAGAGAATCAACCACCAAAAGAGGAGGAATGGATAACAGTGCAAAGGAAACACTATATGCGCAAAGCAAAAGGAAGTAAGTACATCAATCCTCACCTTGAAAAGAAAATACAGATATTGAAAGGTCAGGGGAAATGTTTTAGATGCCTGGAGAGAGGACACACCCAAATTAACTGCAGAAATAGCATTAAGTGCTATACTTGCAATAAACATGGCCATACCTCGGGAAGATGCAAAGAAAAAGGTCTCACCAATACAAATAGACCTTTGCACAACAACAAAAAATCACCAATCGAAAACAGGGGAGAACACAAACCACACAAGAACAAAGAACAAGAAAGATTTGAAAGAAAAGAAACAAACATGGACAATTGGCAAACCATGCCGATGACACCCGCAAGCCGTCTGCCGGGCGCAAGGCCTGAGCAGCAGACAGTTTACGTGCCTAGCAGGGAGGGCTTTCATCCAACAAATGAGCAGCTGGATAGAGCCGCAGCAGTACATGCCGGGCCCAATGTCAACAAACAGACATTGCCGCAAAGGTTAGCTACAACCTTGGCTGCTCAACTTGGACATCATCCAAGGGCCTTCGAGGTTGGGCAACTCGACACGGCAACAGCTGCTTGCATAGTGATATTCCCGACAGAGGACCTTCGCAACCATGCCGTGGAAGTGGGAATTTTCGCGATCGATTTTAACACCTACGTGCAGCTAGCCGAGTGGAAAAAAAGCCAAGGTATGGTTTACGACCCGTTAGAACACAAAGCGCGTATTTGTATTACCGGTGTCCCTCCACACGCTTGCAATATTGATGATATTGATCAACTCATCTCTGGAATTGGTCATGTCGTTAAACTGGCACCAGTTTTTAAAAATGGAAATTACCACTCGGTTCGTGTTCTGATAGCAACTCAAAATCCTTTGCTCATACCAAAAACTCTGCTAATGAGGCAGCACCCATATGCAAAGCTAGTTTATTTAAAACTAGAAGGTTGGTTACACACTCCGAGCGGCCCCGCGCTCAACGGAGGCGGTGATAGTCGCATTAACAACCCAAGGCAAGGTGGGACACGCATGCCACCGCAAAACCACCGCAGGCACTCCCCAGATTCAAGTGACTACAACAACTCAGTCACTGATGAATATCAAGTGGGAGCTGATTCAATGTATTCAAGGAGAGAGAGAGAGCTCCAACAATGGAGACCGGAAAATAAATCACTGGAGACACAAGTGCAGAACCAAATGGAGATAGGCCAAAGTTCGGCACAAGAATTAAGGTTTGTCTTGGTAAACGATAAGCCGCCTTTGACAGGGGACAAGCAAAAAGAGGTAATTTTCATCTCTGGAGACAAAAATCAAATCTCTAACACACTGACTTTTGATTCCAAAGTCAAAAATGGTACAAAAGTAAATGAGAACGGGGCACAAAGAAACACTCTCCACATGACCGTTACAACCACCTTGGGAAGCGTTCTCCTGCATGCGCAGTGCACCCAGACAAAAGAAATCAAAATAGCTCTGAAAAAAATCATCTTTGCAAATCCCACACGCTATCCAGGAGGCATGAGTTGGAAAGAACAGGCTGGCTACAGTAAGCATGAATCGCCTTTTCTCATTTTAGAACAAACAGGTGCGGCCCAAAGCCCAATTCTGCTATTTAAAGAATTTCTCGCCTCAAGCACAGATCCTTTCTCAAACAGTGGCCCAGTTTTTATTGAAGAAAAACAATCCTCTATAGACCCGAACTTAGAGGATCTCTCTTCGGCCCTTGAAGAATTAAAATCTCCACCAGGCTTTGAGGGCCCGCCACGGTACAAACCAGAGGTAACAATTAGAAGAAGCCCACGCCTCAAGAAGAAGAATGATGGCCCATATATTTCAGCCATAGACAAGGCTCGTGCAGTGTTAGGCTATGAAGGCAGTGGCTACAACACACCACAGAAGAACAAGAGGAAGATGATACAAGAAGAAGAAATCAAATTGAGTTACCTACGCTCTTATGAACCGCTCACGAAAATACAAGCTGAATTGATTGTGGCAGCAGCAGGATCTTCAATAACCAATGAAATGGAAGCGCAAATCACATCTCTGGCGCAACATGGCTCCCTAGTGCACGGCGGGAAGAATGGAAAAGGACCAATGGTGGTCAATTAGAAGGGCAGTTGGAAGAATCAGGTTTTTCGGGAACTTGTAATGTCATTGTTTTAGTTGTTTTAATTGTTTCTTTATGGAAGAGGAAAGTTTAGATAAGGTTAGAAGAGGGGTGGTGTTTTTATCTTATTTTCAAGGCAGGTTGCCTTTGTATCCACAATTGTTGAGTGAAAAAGATGGAGTAAGTAGTGCAAAATTTAATGAGGCTAGTAGCAGCAGCCTATTAAATTTAAAATTTCTATTTAGGGAAGGGGATGGAGTAGAAAAGGTTAGAAGCAGGAAGGTGAATTTGTTTTATGTTTTCCAAGGTCTGAGACCTTTGTATCCAACATGGTTAAGTGAACAAGATGGAGTTAGTAGAAAAAAATACTGTTGTTTTTTGTGCATGATTGAGATACCCTTGTTGCTTGGTAATGAAAAAGAGGGGATGCTATTCAGTCCAGAGATGCTGGTTTTTGTGATTAAATGAATCAAAACATCAAAATAAAATTCATTTCATGGAATGTTCGAGGTTTAAATGAAAGGAAAAAGAGATTAGCGATACGAGAAACTTTCTTATTGGAGAAGCCTGATCTAGTATGTCTACAAGAAACAAAGTTAGACAAAATAGATCAAAGGATGATTAGGGAAATATGTGGACTTAGACTACAGAAATATGAGGCAATAAAGTCACAAGGAACCCGAGGAGGCATAATAATTGCATGGACACCGACAAAATTTACCCTTATGCAATCAGATGAGAGAGCATACAGTTTAAGCCTGTTACTCAAGAATAATGTTGATGGAACTAGATTTTGGTTTTCCGGCATTTATGGGCCATCAACATCGCAAGGAAGAACTATGTTTTATGAGGAGCTATCCGCGATCCGACCAAGTGATAGCACACCTTGGATAATAGGTGGGGATCTGAATATCACTTTGGATTTTGAAGATCGAAATAACAACACACAAGCGGAAATGAGGACAACACTAAACTTTGCAAACTTGATTTCATCATTGGGATTAATAAATACGACATTGCACGGGAGGCGCTTTACATGGTCTAGCGAGAGACAACAACCGCACATGGCAAGATTAGATAGATTTCTAATTTCAACAGAATGGAACACGAAATACCCAAACTCAAATCAGAAAGCATTGGCCAACACTTCTTCGGATCACTGCCCTATCTTATACACAGCAAGTACAAGTTGGGACAGGTCAAAGTTCTTTAGATTTGAGAACTATTTGTTAAGGCAACAACAGTTCACAGAAATGGTCAAGGAAACATGGCTCAGCATGGAACAAGCACAATCACCCGAGCAACTGCAGCTCAAACTAGCAAAGATTCAGAAATGCATAAAAGAATGGAGCAAAAACAAAACAAGGAACATCAAGAAACAACTTCAGGTATGTCGGGATTACCTGGAATGGATTGACAAAGTCAAAGAAGGAAGGGGCATGACTCAGCTCGAGAAATACATCACGGCAACAATCAAATCAAGATATGCGGAATTAGCACTACAGGAAGAGGACATGTGGAGGCAAAGAGCGCGCACAAAGTGGGAATCAGAAGGTGACAAAGGTACGAAATATTTCCACACAATTGCATCAATAGCAAAGAACCACAACAAAATAGCAGAGATAGAGCATCAAGGAGAAGCATGCTCGGATCAGACCTCCAAGGCAAAGGCTTTCTTTGAACATTATGTCAGCCTAATAGGTACACAATCTCACACGATGCCACACATACAGTGGGATAATCTTTATCCAATATCAGACAAATTGTCAGACTTGGATAGTTTGGCAATGCCTATTACAATACACGAAGTAAAGGAGGCTATTAAACAATGGCCCAACCACAAGAGCCCCGGTCCGGATGGTTTCTCGGGAGAATTCTACAAATTTTTTAGCGACATCATAGCACTAGACCTATGCTCAGTATACCAGAACACAACAACAAAAGGCGAACCTCTGACATTTTTGAATAGTTCCTACATCGTACTGTTACCAAAAAAAACAGCTCCTAGTACAGTCCATGATTACCGCCCCATAAGCCTTTTACATGGGGTCCAGAAGATTTTCTCTAAGGTGCTAGCAAATCGGTTACAACACAAACTACCAAAACTGCTTCACAATGCACAAACAGGATTCCAAAAAAATCGGCAAATCACTGAAAGCTACATCTATGCGCAATGCATCCTTCATAGAGCCAAAAGGGTTAAGCTTCCAGTTGCCATTTTCAAGGTAGATTTTGCGAAAGCATTTGATACCGTAAGTTGGGAATTCATCAAGAAGGTCATGCACCATCAGGGATTTCCAAATGAATGGATATCTTGGATAGAAAAAACAGTCTTAACAGGTTCCTCGCAAATCATGATAAATGGTCTACTCGGGAAAAAGATCAAGCTAAAGCGTGGGGTTAGACAGGGGGACCCCCTCTCACCGCTTTTATTTATTCTTGCAATTGATTTTCTAGCTCGATATGCACAGAAACTCACAGACATACAAGCATTGCGGATGCCCTTCCAAGATATGACACCATGTTTACTCTATGCTGATGATGCGCTATTTTTTGTGAAACCGGAAACTCAGCAATTACAGGCAGTACAGATCATGCTCATGGTATTCGGAAAGGTATCAGGGTTATCTGTTAACCTGGCAAAGTCCGAATTGCTAATCTCTCAAGGAACACGGGAAGAACAACAAGATTTGGCAAACATACTTGGGTGCAAACTAGGTAGCTTTCCTTTCACATACCTCGGTCTTCCATTATCCAACAAAAAATTGCCAAGATCAGCATTTCTACCTCTGATACAAAGGATGAGTACACGTCTTGCGGGATGGGCTGCAAAAAATCTTTCCATTGCAGGAAGGATAGTGCTAATCAACTCGGTACTGACATCAATACCGACATATTACATGACATGCCTCAAATTGCCTAAGTGGGTAATTGGCAAGATGGACAAAATAAGAAGGACATTTTTATGGCATGGAGCTTCATCAGAATCAAAGAGAATGAGCTTAATCAATTGGACAGTAGTGTGCATGCCGAAAGAGCATGGAGGGCTCGGAATCATGGATTTAGAAAACTTCAATCAAGCACTACTACTCAAGTGGGTTTGGCAATGGGGAAGGCCAGAAAAGACATTATGGAAACCACTCATGCAACACCGCATAATGCCACACACACTATTGCCAGACGTACCGCTTTTCACGCAAGAAACAAAAACTTTTTTACAATTCTGCTACATGTCCTTTCAATACAAACCGGGTAATGGGCGGAAAATCTCACTATGGCACCACAATTGGGGCAATGGCATATTAAGATTGGAACTGCAAAATTTGTTCACACATGCTAGAGATCCTGACATCACCCTAGCAGAAGCTAAAGAAACCACTACAATACAAGATCTGTTCACACATAGGCTAACAGAAATGGCATGTGAGGAGATAGAAATTTTGCAACAAAAATTGGCACAAGTGACTCTAAATCGGCTAGAGGAGGATGAAATTCAATGGCAATGGGCGGACACAGGAATGTATACGGTTAAAAGCGCCTATCAAAGATTGAAGGATGGGCCACGAATACAAACATCAATTCACAGAATCTGGAAATTACTTGTACCACCGCGAATGAAGGTATTTGGATGGCTTTTGATAAGAAACAAATTGTTAACAGTTAATAATCTCAAAAAGAAAGGGTTCCAACTAGTCAACAGATGCACTTTATGTAAGGCAAATCAAGAAACTGCAAGGCATTTGTTCAATTATTGCCCTTTCTCAAGAGCTTTATACGAAGAAATGGCAAGGACAATACCCGAAAAAATGGCAATGGTGAATGTTACCTCGTCAAAAATGAAGATCTTAACAAAGATAAGAGCGACAGTAGGACAGAGATCGGCCTTATTAATGACATTCTTCATCTTATGGCGCGAGAGGTGCAATCGAACATTCACCGAAGGAAGTAAAGGCATTGACGAACTCAAGAGCGAAGTGCTTTGGCAGATGCAATTTTTTGAAGCAAGATCACACAGGATAACAACAACACCTTAGCATAAATAAATATTTCTTTCTATTTCACTTTTCCTTTTAATGTTTCTTCTGTATTTCTTTTTCTATATGTTTTATGTTTTCCTTTTTAAGCTCAACTGTCTTGAGCTTCCTTGTTTTTCATATTATGCGTTACAAATTTCTTGTAACAGACAATTTATCAATGAAAATACGGGCTAGACCCATATTTTTCTTCAAAAAAAAAAAAATCTGACAACTGAGATCTAATTGTACTCAGTCAGGTATTGCACTGGATATGAATTCATATTTAATTCAGACGACTGCAAAGTAGCTCTAGTCAATGAATATCAGATCTACTTTAGATTCTTTGATGCGCTTCAAGACAGATCTATGTGTTTTGCTTTAATGTACGCTCTCACGTCAATTTTTGTGCGTATATATTTTAAAGCAGATCAGACGATCCTGAATCCATGCATTGAACCCAAAAGTAGGTCCAGTGTCCATCGCCCATCGGACACCCCTTCCCCATAAACAAACGCGGTTCTTCTTTGACTTGTACATATTCTCCCTTCCTACGAGAAGTAATAGGAGAAGCAGGTGACGCGTCGAGAGATAGTGACACAGAGAGGGAGCAGGTAGGGCAAAGTTGTTCAGATGCGCGAGAGATGGCGGAGTTCCGCGCGGCGGCGTAGGAGAAGATGAATTTGCGAGCTCAAGAGCAAGCAGGTGGCTCCATTCAAGATGAATTAAACTTTGGAATAAATCAAATTTGTTTTCTTCAGCTCCGTTAATTGGTGCTATTGTTTTAATCAGTTTTGATGAAATCAGACGATATCGTTGTCGATCCATTGAATTAAATTTAGATTTGATGGATGTCAGATCCACCCTGCTCTTTTGAGATACCATTTCATAATTCAATGCACCATTCTAAGATGAAAACACAAAATCCTCCTACAGAAGTGGTATGTGTGTTCGTATTGATGAACGTTTGTGTTGAGCAAATTAGTAGCTAGCAAAAAGTTGATATGATGGTGTATATGGATCCACATTCTTCTTCTCAACTAGTTTTCATGGAATACATTTACTTTTTAGGACTTCTTTTTTTCTTTTTTGTTGTGAGGAGAGTAGGTTTGATGGACATAAGACTTACTTTGGGTTTGATGGCTCTAATTAATTTTGTCCGATTCACTTTACGATCCGTGTGCTTTGCTTAAAATCTTTGCAAGTCTGTTTCAATTTTCGTATGCACGGATCGTAAAGTGAATCAGATGGACTTGGAGCTCATCCGATGCCCATCAAACCTACTCCGTTCTATTTATTGACCCCATTTATATTATTACAATTTTCTTAGTGTAATTGGTAGAATATTGAATTAGAGAAAAGGTAATGTCCCCCGGGCTACAGTCCCCCGAAAATCCCCGTGTATAAAAGTCTTTCCTTTTAGCTTAGTTCTGACGCGCTTTCAACTGCCACAACTGCCATAATTTCAAGTACAATATGTATGTTTACATGATAATATGTATATGTTTACAGAATAATATATGTATGTTCATAGGATAATATGTGTATGTTCACAGAAGGTGGTCCCCAACAGCTGTCACGCGTTTTTAACAGCTTTCACGCATTTTCATCTGGGACCACGCGGTTTCATCTGCAGAACATCCATTGAACTTGTTTATAGGATTGTTTTCATAGTATTACAAGATCTAATGAACTTGTTTATAAGATTAGTGTAAAAAGTCTGGGAATTTTCAGGGGACTGAGGGCCGGGGACTGTTAGCTGCTTCCTAAAACTGTTCGACTTCTAGACTGAAAAAGGGAAAAATAAAAGGAAGTTTGTTTTAGTCTGTCCTTAAAATGAAAAGTAGAAAACACCGAAATTTGAGAAGGAAAAAAAACACCTAACTAGATTTATCTTTCGTAATAGAACTTGAAAATAAATTATAAAACCTTTAAATAATAAATCCTAAATTGAATGAATCTGACTCTCTACCCTGGTCCTCAACATATATAGCCCAATATGATCTGTCATTAGTGAAATCTGCATTGCTTTTACGCAATGGCAGTTCTTTATATTTCAATGGGAGCAAATGGGTGGGAGGGAGAGGGAGAAAAAATTTGAATATGTGAAATAATTTGTTCTATGATTTTGATCAAAAGGTATAGACATTTTATAAAAGGATCGTTAACTTTTTTATCAGACGTCCAGGGTCGAGTTTCCTTGAACAGATGTATAAGTTTCAATTTATATATTAATACAAAAAATATTGAGGTAGAAAATTTGGTTTCATATGTGACATCATCAGAAACTATATGAATCACAGCAGATTTGTTTCCATAGTATGTATCTAATCTGCCCACAGGTTGAGAAAAACAATGGGAAAAACAAAACAAAGAAACTTAATTTGCATCCAGTCGTGCAATGATTTCAAAGCCCCCCAAAAGGACGAAGTCTCATTCAATAAATCCTGCTTTTAGATAGCACTCATATCTCACACAAGTGCACTGCATAAGACTTCTTTAGACATGGTTACACGATTACATCAACATATAAAATCTTATTAATGCAACAAAACAACTTAATTAATTAGCTAGACATATTATCATCGTTCGAGCCGGCTACTTGTTGTAGCTTCACCGGGCAAAACACGACTTGGTAATTGGTTCCGCCTGGACAAGTGAACGTGCTTGTCGGATCGTCCTTTGGATAGCTATAAGCCTGGGGACAGAGGTTCTTGAAGAACTGCGAGTACCTAGTGGGCCCGCAACTGCCCGTGTTGCAACAATACTCATTTGTCTTGAAAACCTGACACGCGTTCAAGCAGTACCCCCCGGTGGTCTTCAACTCATTCGGGCATTTTGAATTCACATCAGCTGAGCAGTGTGCACCAACACTGCTACATCCCGAGGCAGGGACAAAGTTCATCGGTATGTTAAAACCATCTATCAATGAGATATCGTAGAAGTCTAAATTGTTCCATTGGTTGAGTGCGAACTCCGCGAGTGTATTTGGTGGGACCCCATAGCCAGTGCAAGCTAGCTTGCCGCAGTCACCTGTTTGGCATTTGCCGTGGCCCTGAGAGTCAAATGAGCAACCTGTGCGGCCCCATATTCGACCACCGGCTGTGCCAGGTGCCACATTTAGAGTCCATGTTTCGCCAGAGTTTAGCATCCTACCGCCGCCTGGTGAAGCAGCTGCCCAGATGGTAAAGGAGCATTTGTTGATGACGGTGAAAGTGGCGGCATTGGCTAGCGCAAAGAGGAGGCATGAGGAGATGAGAAGAGGAAGGAGTGCTGAATAGGCCATTATTGGTTTGTGCTTTGGTGCTTGAAGGTAATGTTGCTGGGTCATGTATAAATAATGTCTCGTAGGTTGCTTTAGGTTGTTTTTTTTTTATAATATTTGAATATAGAATGCTGTATATCTTATCTTGACATGTAGATCGATTCGGCCTAATCAGTACTTCACTAGGCCGCCATGGTCCACTTGCCAATTTCCCTGAGTGTGCTTGAACAAATTGATATAAAAGAGTAGAAAAAAAATACAATAATTAATTTTACTTGGAACTTGATCGGCTTAATTTCTTAATTTCTATTAGCATGCATAAAACGGAGATCAAAGTTTTGAAATCATCTTCAGTGACATGTATTTAGTTGTTGTTTTTTTATATAATATACTTTAAAGTTAAAATCCATTAATTAAATCAAGAAGGGATGTACATAGCGGTCCTCGTAATTCGTCAGCAGGATAGTAAGGCAAGGCCTTTTAATTTAATCATAGTTAATGTTATGGACAAGTCTCAAGAGTTCATAACAAAAAATTTAATTAAGATCAGCTGTTGTCAAATTAAAAAAATATGTATATAAATATTATAATGAATAAATCCAGAAGAAATTACAGGAAAAAATGTTTAAATAATATTATATTTTTCCCAATAATCACAATCAGATATTAATTTTAGGTCTTGACTCATATTTTATAATAAATTCAAATATATATATTAGTGGATTATTAGATCTGTGCTCACTATAGCAAGAAAGGCAGAGACCAGTGTTGTAAATAACGGTATGCGTTTATCGGACAGACAAAGTACCATTAAGCGATTAATCGGGAATAATCAATAATAATCAGCTATAATCGAAAATAATCGACCGATTAGTCTAGAAAATCTGCAACGGTTTGATTGCCGTCAATGACTAATCGGCCGATTAATCAGTCTAAATGGATGTTTTTAACAACACTGGCAGAGACTTATGATCTTTAAGTTTTTTTCTCCACCACATAATCCCAGCTTTGTTTTACAATCAAGATGGAATGGATTCTCGTAAGTTTGATTGATGTAATTTCTGACAGATCTTTATTGACATTAGTTAGAGTGTTTTATATAGCAAATGATAGATGTTTCTTTCAGCTAATCCTTCTCCGCATAAGCTAAGCCAAGGTGCTTTTAATGACTGGTTCGAATATGGATTGCGTGTTTCCAACTTATTCTTCCGATTTCTGTTCTTATTTATTTATTTTTTTAATTGGAAGACTTAATGACAGAAGTTCATTCACATATTAAAAAATATTGAAGTGTACCGAACTCTCTAATCAAAATACAAAAAATAATAACAAATGGCCCATGATCCATGGACCCAATAAAGGAATACATAACTGAGAGAGACTGAGAAAATAAAGCCTGAGTTGAAGTAATCTAGGCCCACTGGCCCAATAAGGAAATGAGGATCGAAATGAAGTTCAATTATTATGTCTAAAATGCTTTCATGATTGGTTGGCTTAGAAAACTTCATTAGTTTTAACAGGCTCCCTTTTAGAGCAGGCACATTTAGATTTATTTTCCTTTTGGTCGCAGCCGCACCGCATGCAATCATAGTGTCTTTTACTCTTTTGAAAATGCTGGTTTCATGGCCCATGTTTTTCGCATTTTTCATTCTTTAAAAAGTTATCTATGGTGGTGCACTGGTGCTTGTATTAGTGGGGTTTCAGTTTCTGGATCATTGATTTTCACCGCATGGTCTGGTTTGGTTCTACTAGAACGCCTAGGAATTTTAAATCTGATGATATATGATAATATCGGACTGGTTGGATTAGATTAGCAGAGGCTTCATCCACTGGACTTGTCATTGTGTCATGCTAGTATGCAGTTCGCTACTATTAATTGCTGAGTAGATTTTCATATTTCATTTTGTTGGTACAGTATTATCTTTACTCGTGAATATACCATTTGGTAGTATGAACATTAGCATGGTCGGCCCGGGTGCTGGGCAGCCAGGGCGACCGCTCCAGGCTCCGAGATCCAAGGGGCCTCAAAAAAAATGTATTTGTATATATATATATATAAATAATTATTTTCCTATATTAAAAATAAATAAATAATTAGAGCCCAAATTTTGTATATAAGGACTCAAATTTTTCTATAAATAGGTATAATCTATTGGCATATCAATAAAAAAATCAGATCGACTAATCGCTACCATAAGTACTTCAACATCATATACTTATAAGTCATTTTTGCATTTTAAAAGTCTAAATAGTCGTTTCAAACTATTCAACATGATATTCATATTAAAACGTGCTTGGAGACCAAATTTTACATTTTTTTTAATCTATTTACTATATTTTAAGGTAGGTAGAAAATCATTATTTTTTATGATTCAGAATTTTTTGAATCAATGAATTTATATCTATCTTAAAAAATAGTAAAAAAATCCAAAAAAAAATATAAAATTTGGTCTCCAAGCACGTTTTAATATGGATATCATATTGAACGGTTCGGATCGATTGTTTAAACTTTGAAAATGCAAAAATAACTTAATAAGCATATAGTGTTGAATATAGTATTGAAGTACTTATGAAAGTGTATTAGTCGGTCTCATAAAAAATTTAAATATATAAAGGATCTAAAATTTTCTTCCGTCCCAAACCCTAAAATCTAAAAACTTGAGGACCAGCTTTGAACATTAGCACATTGAATAACTTAAATCATGTGTTGCGGATGTGTTAACTATGAAAATATTTACATGGTGGGAATGTACAGTGTAAAAAGAAGAAAAATATAGAGATATTAGGAGGAAATAAAAAACTACATTATTTATTTACATACGCCTTGCATTACCCCTTCAACCTGACTCCTGAGGCATGCCTCGTCGAAGACAACCTAACAATACCTAACAGGCAACCGCCTCT
Organism: Carex rostrata; assembly: GCA_964058875.1. NCBI lineage: Eukaryota > Viridiplantae > Streptophyta > Magnoliopsida > Poales > Cyperaceae > Carex > Carex rostrata. The sequence goes on from CAXKVT010000256.1 coordinate 219,097, forward strand.
GCACAAATTCCTAGCATTTATGAGGGTTGTGCTTGTGAACAGCATTGCATGCTAATTCAAGATAGTGAGCTTTCCGGCAAGTTATCTTCAATTAGCACGCAAAGTGTTACATGAAAGGAAAAAAAAAATGGATACTTAGTTTAGTTGCCAAGCTGATAAAGAGAATTCTGACATAATGAAGTCAGAAAATATTTTATATAAACACTCATCCAGCCACAAGTCGCAAACTATAATGGCACATTGCTGACAATAAAAATTGAACAGAGACCAGAAAAACAAACACCAAACACAAATTAAAATAGAGAGGATATGATTTATCAAGTGGTACCAAGTATCAATCATTTATAACTATCAATTATAGCAATACTGCATATTGCAAACGAGTACAGCAAAAGAGCTTTTTAACTTTAAACAAAAAAAAAAAACATCAGATAATTCTCACAGGAAACAGCGGCTGAAAATGTGAAGATGACATATACAACAAAATTACAAAAATTCTCAAAAAAGGAAGGCAATATATCAAGCCAAAACAACCCACTAACCAAAGATCCAAGATAAACTATTCTTAACCGTGCTTAATCTTGTACCTATACAAGGCCTTCTTTTTCTTGTAGGTGAAGTTATTAATAGTAAGAACAACCTTGCCAGGCTCATTGTTTTTGAATGAGTTGCACACCGTTTTTTCCTCGTAAGTCAACTTACGCTCCTTTTGGATTAAAATTGAGTAAGAACCTTCATCAGAAGGTACAAATTCTTCCTTGTAGTGCACTTCCCAACCAAGAACAGTCAAGTCCCATACAAGTGTAGTTCCAACCTAAATATATTTTGATTAGAATATCAAACTAAACAGTTTGTATTGTTGTCAGCTTCATGAAAATGTGCTATTGGAACAGTACAAAATTGAAAACTGGAGCAGCATTTTGCACAATTGAAAGGGGCTTTAATTGAACTTTTCCAAAGATGCAAAAGTGATATGAAATGTAGACTTTCAGGTATATTTTTGGTTCTGATATAATGTACAGGCAACAGCTTTGGTTTTTGTACCATTTTGGTCAATTGCTAAACAAATAATGCTCTGTTGATGCTCTTTAAGCGCTCTTTTCTTTGAGAGAATATATTTATAACTTCAGCTTCAAAATGAAAGCATACCTGTGGCAAAGGAATTTCTATACTTTCGACAGAATTTGCTTTCAGTACTTGCTCCAAGACCCCACTGCCATCCCCATAAATTTCACTATCATCTTCTCTTTTTAATCCTCCAAATGAAACAGGAATGTTTTCAACTGGAATGTATCTGCATTTTTGGGGGAAGAAAACAACACATGATATTACTGCAAAATAAGTTTCATCTAAATATCTACAAATCAAACTATAGCCCATATTTGTTCAGAACAACAAATATCTTGCATCACCCACAAGAAAGAGAAGAATGCAAGGTTAGGAAATTTTTATCTTTATTGTCGAGCCTCATTGGTTGGGGTACTTTGTCAGGCTTTTTAATTTCTTGTTTTTTGAACTTCCACTCTACGCACGGTGTTTTTTAACCCCTTTTTAGTGTTCCAATGAAAAATGGCTTCTTTTCAAGAGTATTACTATTTCCCCATAAAATCCTTTTACAATAAGTTTGAAAAAAAAAATAGGAGGAGAAAACTTACTTGAGAAGTGTTTCAGTAACTCTGGAAGGGCGTGCAAATACAAATTTGCTTCTTGTTCTTTGGGTCAGAAATGGTGAAACGAGAGCGCCAAATGCATAGTACCAAAATGGTGCATTTATAAAAATCTGAATTACTTAAAATAAAAACGACTTAAGTAAATTATTTTGTCAGATTAAATAAAGTTTAAGATGCCAAAAAGCACTACTTGATGCTCAAATCTTGGTATATAAGGAATGTTATGCATACTGCATACTACCAATATGCAAATATTGCCATACCACTTCGAAGTTTGGTTGAACTATCGAAGTACCCAATATCACTCACATTTCTTACTTGTATAATTAGACCATGATATATACTAAAAGAAACAAAAGGTTTTGGCATCTTTCAAAAAACAAATGACCAAGGGTAAAGGATGGTATATTATTTTTTCAAAGGACTATGCATGATAAATTCTATATTTGCCAGGTGCACATGTAGTTTCTTGCATACCTTGTAACATATCTTTTTTAGTTTTCATATTGCTGCATAAAAGTTTCTTTTGATAAAATTTACTCACATTTTTTGCAACAAATTCGGGATAATTATCCTGAAGCAACTCCACAACCTCTTTCATGGCAACTCTGATTTCTTTCTTGGACAGACCTGGTGCATCTTTCAAATCAATTACTTGCACAAACGAAGAGGGTTTACCGGGCCCAAACTCTAACTTCTCAATCCCCTTTTCCATTAATTGAACCCTCCATCTAAGAAAATCCCGCTTCTTTTCCTCTGACCCAAATGCCCTTTGGTACGTCTCTTCGTCTCTAAATGCACCAAGTAAGTTGTAGCATACCAGCCTACCTTCTCGGTCAGTACCATTCATGTAAAATGTGGTACCGAGGTCTTCACCCAAGGAAGACTCTTCTAGAATTGAGTCAATTTTGGATTCCTTCCTCCATTCAAGTGCTTTCACAAGCATCTTGTATGCATCTTTAACCTGTTCAATTGAAATGTGCTCAAAATTTTCAAGAACTGGGAAAAGGAATTTGGCCCAAATGTTTTAAAATGTTAGTGTTATGATACATATTAGATTTGTTTATGTTGATACACAATTTACTGTGAACATAGTTCCACTTTTATCCTTCTTTTTGTGGAGAAACTATGAACATAATTTGCAATTGAATGTCTCCTTTGGGCAGTTTTTATTTGGTGGTTTTTGGCAATATTTCACAACCACACACACAAAAAAACTCGGATGAAGAACATCTTCCCAAAAATAAAGATCGTATTTTAGAAATAAATTAAGTATCGGGCATTAACACACCATATATTAAGTACCGCATATTAACAAAAAATTTGAACCATTCAATACCTTGAATTCTCGCGCACGGAGAAATTTGAGAAGAACAACATTGTTACTCTCAGGACATTTACTCGGGAGCAATGGCACTCTCCACAAACTCATCTCTTTCATTTCTCCTTCCTCTCCTTCATCCGGCTTCAACAATTTCGTTTCTACAAGTGACCTCAACTCGAACAGAGCTTTCTTCTCGGGCTCCGTCAAATCAGTGAGAAAGTTGCTCTCTTCTCGAAAAGACGAGTTCTTCTCCATGATGGAGCCCAATGTGGTCGATTCTTTTGTTTTCTCTTCTTCTTCTTCTTTTGGTTTATGCGTGGCGGTGGCGGAGTCGGGTTCTGTTTCTGTGGCCACCGACTTAACTAGCTCAGATGGTGCGACTGAGACCGGGTCGGTGGCTTGCGAGCCGTTGGATTGTACTTCTGCGGTCATGGCGAAGAGTGAGAGAGAGTGGCAGGGAGTGGAGGGACGACGAGAGACGAAGGATTTTGCGGGTATATAAAACAGTAATTTAAATAACAAAAATGTACTTATTTCTGATTGACTCCCTAAAAATATTGATATTCCGTTGTGAATTCTTCGGTGATATATTTGCTTCTTGTAATAGAAAAACTTTAAGCTTAGAACGCCAAGATAGTCTCTAAAATTTCATCTGCGTAAAATTAATTTCTAATATTTTATATAAAATATAGATTATTTAACTTATAAACTTTAATAAATTTGGTTTCTAAATTTTAATTTGCATCAAATATGTCCTCTAAATTTTAATTTCTATTAGAAAAGAAGGGGCCGTAGCATAGTTGATTAGAAAAAAAAAAAAGTTTCTAAGATCATGGTTATCTAAAACTCGAGAGTTCAAGCCTCTCTCAAGATTTCATAGCTTCTGCGAAGATTTTAAAAAATAAATACTCTCTGATTAATTTTTTTTATTGAAGTTCAATTCACTTCACAAGAAAAGAGTTTAATTGTATTAACTATTGTGATATAAAAAAAATATTGATTTACTCGTGTCTTGTAGTAGTTTTCAATTTGTTATCTAATTATACTTTACTGAAATAATGTCAACGTTAACATATAATATTTAATTTTTGAAAGCAAAAACTAGGTAAAAGTTTACTTTTATTATTTCTTTCTTACTATTATTTTTCTATATATTTTATTTTTATACTTCTTCTTGATGAATCTTTTACGTAGATAGTGTTTTGCTTGTAATATATAAACGTAGTAAGCTTGCAAAGACCGTACTTGAAACAACAAAACAAAAATTCAAAATACTATATCATAAAGAGAAATATTTTGATACCCTGAGCCATCATATCCGAGCGCATCCCCCAAATAGTTTAACAGAAAAACTTTTTAATATTGTCTAACTTCCATTTTCAACGCTAATATTCAAGCATTTAAAGCTATGTTTATAACATTTTAAAATATTACTCGCAAGTATATAAACCTCTGCCTGAAATCATTTTTAAATAGTTTTAACTCTCAACTACTTTTGTCTTCAAGCCAAAAAATGAAAGATTTTTTTCACTCACTCTTTTTTATTTTTTTAAAGTAAAACGCATGAGCACTTTCAATTTTCAAGTTTTTAAATCTCAGTCTACAACCATTAAAATTTTCAAGGCTTTGTACATGAGGTTTATATATTTTGTAAATGAGATATGTAATTGCAGTGTTATTGTTAAAGTTTATATGCTTTGAAGTATTATTGTTGAGATTTAAATTCGTTGTACATGAGATTTATATGTTTTATTTTAGAGATTTAAAGTGTTATTAATGAGGTTTATATGCTTGTAAACAGATGTTTAAATTATTTTGAAGCAAAATAAAAAAAAAACTGAAAGTCACATAGATTTAAAGTGGTAAAAAAATTACGACACAAATATAACTCGAAAGTTATTCTCCATAGATCTCATTTGAAAGAAAAAATCGGGTAAAAAAACGTTCACATTTTTAGATTCGCAAAATTTATCACGGATCGTCAAGAAAATGGATGAGAATAAACAGAGAAAAAAATTTAAAAAAAAAGTGGGTGAAGTGAATCTTTTCGTTTTTGGCTTGAAAACATAAGTAGTTAGGAGTTAAAACTATACAGATTTAGAATTTTAATGCTTGCAGATAGAGGTTTAAATGCTTGCGAGTATCATTGTAAAATGTTATAAACAAAACTTTAAATGTTTGAATATTAGCGCTAGAAATAAAAGTTAGATAACATTTGAAGTTTTTTCTGTTAAACTACTTGGAAAACACGCTCGGAAATTTTGTTTGAGATACAATTATCAGACTCCTATCATAAATTACACTATCTAAAATGTAAAACAAATAAGAGTAGTGAGGACAAAATAAGTGAGTTTTCCTCTGGACCTTCTCTCAGGGAAAAAAATGAAAAGAGAGAAAAAAAAGAAGGTTGGTTTCCTAATACTTTGCGTATTGCGTCGGAGGCATAATACATTTTCTTTTCACAAATCATTGCATAATTCTTCAATAGTAGTGGGGTGGGAGATAAAGGTTGACGGAGCTGTTCGACAGGCGAGCCATGGGTCTTAGATTCCTCTCGCTCAACAAGCCGCCATAATATATCTGTCGAACATAATATTATAACGAAAGCGTTTCTTTGGTTGTTAGTTTAAAACAATGTTCTAAATAGCGCGCTATAGCGCCGCTATAGTGTTTTTCTTCTATAAAAACTATGGCGCTATGTTCAAATAGCGCCGCTATAGCGCGCTATTTCGCGCTATAGCGCCGCTATTTGGATATAGCGCAATTTTTTTAACCCGGCCGCTATGACGCGATAAACGCTATTTAAATCATTGGTTTAAAATAATTAATTTTGCATATCTAAAATCCGTTACTATAATTGGTTCGATCCTTAGTTGATTTTTTTGGTTCTCTGCTAATTTACTTTGCATAGAATTTCATCTTCATTTATTAAAAGATAATTTAAAGTAAATATATTATAATTACATATTTAGATTTTGCCAAAGTAAATCTAAATTGATTAAATATTTACATTTTTTCAGAGTAAATCTAAATTAATTTAAAATAATTTCATACTTAACTTTCGTAAATTGATACCTTTTCTTATCTTAAATAATAAACAAAGCATAATTGATTAAGTAAATATATAATAAATCACGAAAGAAAATAATAATTTGATATTTTTGACCTATTTTTTCACATTGGGACAAGGGACAAACGGAGCTCAGCCACCCCCCTCCCTGAATGCGTATCCTCCGCATTAACTCAAAAGGAAATATTTTGAGTTAATAAATTTCAATTGTCTAATTTTAAACGGAGTCAATCCAGCTCTTACTTATAACATAAGGGGTCTTTTAATATTAGTGTAAATCTAATTCACACGAATCTTTAAACAAATCAGACGGTTGAGATTTATTAACTCAAAATATTATCTTTTGAGTTAATGCAAGGATACGAATCCCCCCTTATTTTATTTATTACTTTTATGTTGTTTATTATATTATTTAAAAAATTGTTAGCTATCCTATATAATTCAGAGAAAGTCTTATAATTATTATAATTATAAATAATTATTCTTCTTCTTCTTTTTATTATTTCAAATTTTAGAATATTATGAAAACATTAAATCAACAGATCGTGTTTGAATCATGCAAAACACATCTTTAATTTGTGTATATTTTGATGAAAATATTTCAAATTCTTAGTCTATATTTAATAATTATCATTGCATATTTCTGTAATTATGATGAGTTCGTCAACTTAAAAATAACTCTAGGCGCTCTAGTGTAAAAACTAAAAAATAATAATATAATAAACAAAAAACATATAAGCTTTTTATACTTTTATGTGTTTTATTATAAATCGAAACTCCGTAAAATATTATTATTACAAAAACCCTGTCAAGCAATCTCATTTTTTTTGTTCTCTCCTTCTCTGAGAACAGGGTGAGAAGAACAACATATTTGAATCTCATAAAGTAAAGCTATATGTATACACCATATACAAATTATCTGGATAATGAAAATTGTAGAACTAGGATGTTCTTAAGCTTACTAAGAATTTGATGAACTTAACTAAAAAATATATTTTAAATGAAAAATTCAAATCGTTGAAATCAATCTACAACACAAGTAACAAATTTAAATGTAAAATTTATAATTTTTCAAATTAATTTAGTATAAATTAAGCAGTTAAAAAATATTGAAAAATGAAAGCATTAAAATTAACTTATTAACCTTATTTTTTTTACCGCTCAACTTTATACTTAATTAATTCAAAATTTTATAAATTTGTAAACGCATAACTCGTAAAGTATATTAGTTTCAACGGTTTGAATTTGTCATTAGAAATCAATATAATAAATTTTAGAATTAGACTTGGTGAACTTAAAAACACCCTTGTTTTACTCAAATTTTAAAGTCAAGCTCACTAAAAGACTTGAGCGAGCTCAAAAACACACCAAGTTTTAGGGCCCGTTCGGTGAACAATTGTTCACCGTGGAAAAAAAAAAAAAATTTGCTCAAAGTTAAGTTTTTATTCCCACGGTGAACAGTAAAATTCAGTTCAAAATTTTTTATTCTCACACCCATTCCCATTCCCATTCCCTACTGGGCTGCCGAACGGGCCCTTACTAAAATTTGATAGTTATCTCAGTATTTCGTATCAATTTCACATGTGAAACATCGTTCTACAAAATAAACGAGTCTGAATAAAATAATTCTAGACAGAGAGTTGGAAGCTAGCTTGGACTAAAACATTGAGCATCCAAATGCATGCATATCGATGTATGGTAATTAGTAATTTAATCATATCGATTTGTAGTCGTAATTAAAAGGAGAGAAGTAAATAAATCTGGTTCATCCTTTCCACACAGTGACACAGTCAATGCTACCAGTCTGACACTGACAAAGTACGGCTAAACTTTATAAGAAGCTGATAACCATCTCCGAACTGTCAATGTTCGTACCTCAGATTATCTTTTATTTTATATGTAATCCTTGAAATTTTTCATTTTATATCAAATCAATCCTATTGGTTTATAAATTCCCGTTTAAAGAAGAATACAAATCGACATTACCATCTAGGTCATAACAATATCCAAGGTACGTAAGAATGCATGAAATTATATCTTAATTAGTTCATAATAATAAACACATAAGCCAATGCTCGTATTTGTTAAATTGATATACGCTGTCGTCAATAACAATATTAATATCCGCATGTATATATATTGTTCCCGCGACTATGTTAGTATTATTTGCGACTTAAGAATCCCACCAAGATGAAAAAAAAAAAATCTGTTTATTTACTAATTTACGTACATGAGATGAGAAATCATAATACAAATTATGTATAAAAGAAGTCATCATAAATTTTGATACTGAAAGTCTGAAACCCTGATATTTGATAATAGTTAAATACTTATCTATCAATTTATTATTATATATATTCTTTAAAAAAATGAGGAGAAATTTTTAAAATTACGCAAATACCGGTGAGGCGGTAAGCATTAAATAACAATTAGGTGTGCCGGATTTACACATGAGATGTGGTTTTGAAAGTCCTAACATGGAAATAATGATTTGTTGTCATTGGTTGGTGGGACCCCCTCAATTTTTATACATTCCTTCTTGTTTGCTTAATCAATCAGCCTTCAAGTTCAACTTAACTGTGATGTGCTGTTCTTCAAAATCCCATGTGGATTGATTGATGATTTATTGAACCATTGAAGTTTGCACATTGCAACTCAATTATTTGAACAATATGAAAATTTTCATAACTTATCTGTAAACAACCTTTTAAAATTCTTTATCTAGTTGACAGCGCCTGATATGAGACAAAAATCCACCCATAGCATGTCTAGATGCTTGGAATGTGGAAAAAATTTTATTCATAGAAATTAAGAAAAAAGTAGAGAGAGAAATAGAAAGAGTACAGTGTTTATTATATTGATAGAAAGATCGGTACAGATTCTATCGATTTAAAAAAATCAAGAGTTAGGATGAGTAGAATTCGCACCGATCCTAACTTATTTCCCCAACTGCCACAGCAACAGGAATTCGTTACAGTTCAATATGAAATAGAGTTAGGATGGATAGAAATCTTACCTATCTAAACTTTTATTATATTAAAATATTTTCAAATGGAGAAGAGAAAGAGATAGGCAGGGGAAGGGGAATAGGCAAAAAAAACTTTAGATAGGTAAAATTTATACCAATCTAAACTTCAATTAACTCAAATCTGGATCTTTTGTGGCACCGTCTTCACAATCTGCAAAATCGAAAAATTATAGGTTAGGATCGGTGCGAATTTTACCCATCCTAACTCTTCTGATTTTTTAAATCAGTAAAATCTGTACCGATCTTTCTATCAATATAACAAACACTGTACTCTTTTTATTTCTCTCTCTATTTTTTTCTTAATTTCTATCAATAAAAATTTTCCTGGAATATGCTATTAATTGCTGTTGCCTGTGCTGTTGGGCTAGCTAGTTCAGCGTGCCTATGACTATGAGAAACAGAATATAGTTAAATATTTTTAAAAACAGCTAGAAAATAGCTGTCTGACTTTGAAGCAGGGCATTGGCAAGAATATATTTATAATCCGAACCGTAGGAATTTAAATGCATTCATTTTTTAAAACTGTTTTGATTATTTGATTCTATGTAAAATTAATTTTAAATTATAATTTTTTTACATGTAGACGTATCACTCACAAAATAGGCGAATTTTAACGGTTCAGATTCGTCATTTAAAGCCGATTCGATGAGTTTTAGATTTGAATTCACACGAACACTTGGTCAACATAAGAACACCATAGTTCTACTCTTTGTACTTGCTATTACTAAGTAGTCAAATATTGTATAATGAAAGAGATGAATCTGAATATATTTAACCAATGTTGTTGTTTAAAAAAAATACACAATATACGGAGAGTAGTTATGAATAAATCGGAATGCGACTGAAATAATAATATAATTATAGTTCAGAGCAAATTTACTGGTGTAGCTACACTTTAGCAGCCGAACATTTATCTTAAAAATATAACAAGAAACAAAAAATAACTAAAGTATCAAATTAATTAATAACCACCAGCTTTGTCACGTAATAAGAGCTAATATGAAATGTCAAATTTATTACTTGAATAAACCGCAATTCAAATTTGATATAATTTGAAAAAATTTTGGTCATGAATAAAATACATTAAATCAAACCAGTCATTAATTTCTTTTAAAAAAAAGTAGATGGATGATTAATCATTTTTAAAATTGCATCAAATTTGATAAAAGCCTACAAAATGACCAAAAAAAAACCATGACAATATTTCTAATTTTTTAATTTTTATACATCAAATTAGATTTTAATATCAGTTATTGCAGTTTCTTAAACTAAATTTGTTATATATATGATAATTTGTAAAGAGGATAAATATAAAATATCCCTTGATTTCGGTTTATTAAAGTAAAATAGGTCATATTGTAATACAAGAGAGTAATGTTTTATTAGCTTTTTTTTTTTTTTGTGATGCCACAAATGTGATAAATCTGATATTTTGCCAACGTCAAACAAGCTTACGGATTGGATCCCTTTTTTTTTTTTTTAAGTATAAAATAAATAAGATACTGCTATTCAAATTTGGCCAAACTAACTCAAAATAGTCAGATCGAATTCAAACAGCTCATATATATATATATATATATTATAGATACTTAAATTCAAATTGAGCATTCCAAAATCTCGTGCTCTTCCTCCTAATCAAAATCAAACCGTCAATAATAGCTGCAGCCCGGAACAATTCTTGATTGGTCAAATCGAAACCGTTTGCTATTTATAACAGAACCGGACCTCCAATCTGCTTTGAAACCAGGGGCGGACGCAGGATTTATGTCAGGGCGGAGCAATAATCGGATGCAAATAGCTTATCGGGTACAATTCAACATAACAAAAAAAATACCAGTCAATATAATAAAAATCCTAAATTACTTGAAAAAAAATCAACAATTCAATAGGAAATTTGAAATCAATATTTTGGTTCAACTTTGCAGCCTCTGCCTTTGAATTCAAAAAAAAAAAAAAAAAACATTTTGGTTCAACTAATTTTTGCTATTTGGGATCAGTGCCTATTTGGACTCTGCTAATTTGTTTCGCTCAGAGTTTATATGAGCTTCGTTCCGTATATTAGAATTTCAGAATAGGCTACAGAGGGACAATTTGAATTCCAGAGAGCGGCAGAGATCCGAAAAACATATTTTTAAAAATCCAGCAGGAGGGGGCAGCTGACCCCCCTGTGCTACAGTGGATCCGTCCCTGTTTGAAACAATTAAAGGAATCGTACATTCCACCTCGAACCGAATTGGTCCGAATTTTGATGGGACGGTTAGGACGCACCGCACCATGCAATGACATCGGATGCAAGCAAGAAGCTTTACAAAAAACAGTTGTCCAACCAAGCAACACCTGGAGCCTACAGTGAAAGATAAGACCTGTGTCGGGCTCATAATGACACATGAGATGTGTATGCACGATCCATCAAGTAGCCGTATCATTCTGTTGCCAAACTAGATATTAAATGAAGGATTGATTCCCTGCAGCAGATGCTTTAGGCGAAACCATATGTAAACTAAAGAATTGATTGTAATTCCTCCTTTTTTTTCTTTTTCTTTTTTTGTTTGAAATCAGATCAACGTTAATTTTGATATCCATATTTTTATATGCATTTTGCGAGAACTAAATCTGTGTTTTTCCGTAAAAAGACGAAACCCGTGGCAAGATGATACGTTTGGATCGTGCAAGGAATAGCTCAAGAATAGCGATTTTTGGATTAGTGATTGAGAATAGTGCTAACCTAAGGAATTCAAGAATAGCACTAACTTTGGCTATTCCGAATTAGTAGAAATGTATGTTTGGATTGTATGTTAGGAATAGCAAATGGATTATATTATATTAATATTTAAACTAATATTATTTTATTTTTAAATTAATATTAAATTTAATATTAAATTTAATATTAAATTTAATATTAAATTTAATACTAATCTAATATTTAAACTAATATTATTTTATTTTTAATTTAATATTTAATTTAATATTTAATTTAATATTTAGTTTAATACCAATCTAATATTTAAAGTAATATTATATTACATTTAATATTAAAAAAATATTATATTATATTTATTTAATACTAATATAATATTTAAATTAATATTTTATTTAATATTATAATATTTAAATTAATATTTTATTTAATATTATAATATTTAAATTAATATTTTATTTAATATTAATCTAATTTGATATTATAGTTATTTAATTATTAATTTAATATTTAAATTAATATTATATTATATTAATATTTAAACTGATATTATTTTATTTTTAAATTAATATTTAATTTAATATTAAATTTAACAATAATCTAATATTTAAACTAATATTATTTTATTTTATAATTTAATATTTAATTTAATATTTAGTTTAATACCAATCTAATATTTAAAGTAATATTATATTACATTTAATATTCAAAAAATATTATATTATATTTATTTAATATTCAAAAAAATATTATATTATATTTATTTAATATTCAAAAAAATATTATATTATATTTATTTAATACTAATATAATATTTAAATTAATATTTTATATGAGTAAGTTACATTTAATATTTATAATTAATATTTATATTACATTTAATATGAGTAAGTTATTATTTTATTAATATTGCTAACCCAACCATATGAGAAATTTGCTAATCCACCTTTTCGTTGGAATAGCAGAATAGCACATTTCTTGAGCTATTCTTATTTTCTATTTTACGTTTGGATCACACAATTTAAGAATAGCGGAGCTATTCCTGGGTTAGTGCTATTCTAACCCAATCCAAACGGTCAAATGTGTGAGTTTTTAAGTTAATTTTAATACATTCATTTTTCAACTTTTTTACCGCTTGATTTGATACTAAAATAACTCGAAAATTTAAAAAAATTATATCTAAACACATAACTCATAAAGTAAATCAGTTTGAACGGTTTGAATTAGTCGTTTGAAGTCTCTTTAATTAATTTTTAAGTTAGTGTCATATAACACCGATGTTATACTAGCCAGACTCTTACTATATATTTACTACTACCTAATATCAATATTTTAAAATTAATATCTACATTGTTTTAATTTTCCTTCACTTTCTTTTAACACATGAATACATGATGCATCGATAACATTGTGGCAGAGTAATGAAATAGGAACTTGATATTGTTGGTTCAGTGATATATGCTGGCTTTAGTCACTTTTAAAGGTACATTGCTAGCAAAAAACAACAGGCACCTATTAACCAGAGCTTGATTCTTTCACATGGCATTCTTCTATAATGGTGAATCTTCAGATTCAGTTGTTGTTGTTTGTACTATAGTCACTATTACAATGGATACTTTTATCACTAAATAGTAATTAACAGTGGATCCCAGTGTTTCCTCTGCTCTTGTTCTGTGACACAACTAAACCTTTTTATTCTGTCAAGGATTAGACGACTTTATTGCCCCATGGCCCCCACCATTCAACAAACACGTGGAATAATGCATTTACCGGGTCCCATGTTTTCATTTCTAGAGAGTAGAGAGGCGTGTTTATCTAATTAAGGACAAAACGAATAATAAATGGTTTTGAAACACAAATCAAAACTGACAAATTGATTCAAGACACAAGGACACAAGGTGCATAGTTTAATGACTTTAGGTGAAACTTATCCTTAATAAAAGCTTTTAGTAACATGCTATGTCTGTTTGCTTCCAGTGAATACCCAAATTTGCTTAAAGAATTATAATAATTAAAATAGTGATAGAATAGTGCTATTCATAGAAATATATGATTGCGATTTCTTGCAGTTTGCTAACCATGGAAACCATGAAATAGAGTGATCTATTCCTTTTTTTTTTTTTTCTGCATTCTTCAATTTACAATTTGGTTTGCTGCCAAATATCATACGAAAAGTATGTACTACCATTGGACTTTTTAAGTACGAACGTTATTGACAAATATTGATCTTAACTTTGTAAGTTCCTATTATATCTGTAAACATACTTTGAAACCATGGCATTCAGGTATATATATGTTGACATACATAAATTAAGTCTCACTTGATATATATTCTCTCTCTTGACCAAACCACCGAGAGCCATCAGAATAAACTTAAATAGTTTCGGCTGTCATTAGGTCCAAAACCATGGGCTTCCCTGCGGTATTTACAAGCCATAAAAGCATAGAAAGCCCAAAAATAGCTACACAAATTAAAGTCTTTTCAGAACTTATCCGGAATATTGGAGATCTGCTTTAAAATTCGTGCAAACTTCAAAGTTAAACAGTCCGGAACCGAATCTAACCAGAATGTGGTACCTCCCGTACCTGATCTGATCGTAAGTTTGACCACTGAGAATAGCCCGTCCTCGTTCAATGAACCAATGTGATGAAAATCAGAATTTTAGGATTCAATTTCTTATTGACAAGATCGACAGATCCTTTGTTTCAAAAATAAGAAAAAAAAAAAAGGCTCTGACAATTATTCAAAAAAAAAAAAAAAGAAGAAAAAACGAGCAAAACCTAATTTCATTTTTAAATAATCAAAAGTACAACCAGCATGTCTTTTCCCCACGCATGTACAAAATACACATCCTGTGTGTTCTTTCGACCTCTCAAGAATACGCAGGAGAAGCACAGTTTATGCAAAACTTAAGCAGTATTTACAGCAACAGGGGCGTCAGCATGGCCACCCCACTCAGTCCATGATCCATCATATATCGGCACGTTAGTCTTTCCAAGCCGGTGAAGACCCTGCAGTGGTGTGACCATGTAATTTCTTAATAATTATAAATGTAATTACAGTTGTTATTATAAAGATGAGCATGCACTAAGTTATCTTGTTTATTCCGTTGTAAAAATCTTTTACCAGAGCAAGGATGCAAGCAGTAACACCGGTTCCACAAGAAGTAACCACTGGATGATCCAAAGAGATACCTGTAGTGTATCAGATTCACAAGCAAAAATATACATTTAAAAAGTTTACCCAAATATTAGCTGGGAAAAATAAGACACTGATTTTCTTATATCAGGAACTATCAATGTAGGACTAGAAAAAAAGAAGTAAATTTTGAACATGCCCCAAAATGTGGAATATAATTAAGGCTCAGCAGAAAAGGAATATACACCATGTGGTCCTATTAAAAATGGAATATCTATGACCCAATTTCCTCCCCTATTAAACATAAAATCACCATATTGCCAGTCTAACACATCAGAAAGTTCACCTTTATCTTTTGATCATAATAGAAAGCAACCATTATTTTCCTTATCTGAGCATGGGAAACAATAAAAATTAAAGAAATTTTCATCACATTATGATGTCTAAAATTTACAGGATGCTCGCAAAGCCAGCATTCTTTTTATTTTCCTAGCCATTTTTCGTGCATTCTTTTTAGATTCCATAAATTATGACCACTAAATCCTACTTAGATATCAAAATGTGACAAAACTTGCCAAAATATCTAACTGGGGGAAGTAAGGTATATGCCATACAGGGTATTTTATTATTTATTCATAAACATATGTCTTAGTTATAGTTACTTTTTATCTTTGAAGGCACACATTGATAAATATTCCTTAGATTTTTGATATAAAATAGCACATCAAAATGATATTTAGACAATTATGTTGGGTGGACTGGGGTTATGGGGCAGTAACTTACCTTCATCCTCAAACTTTTTACGGAGTTCACTTGCAGGTAATAACATCTGTGAGCTATCCAGCACCTGCAAGACAAATTAATACATCTCAGCGTAATAACGGAAAACTAAAACATACGTGTCCGAGACCATTAAATTACCTAGAAAGCTTATTCAACAAGATCGATTTACACAAGCATGGGAAATGAAAAGGACAAATAAGGTTCCAACTGATAAATTGGTTATAGAAAACATAAAGTTGCCTGAGTGAAAGGAATGCATTTGCTGTTAGGTACATGGCCTGCTCGTAATCCCTTCCTTGGTTCGGGAGCTCCACCATCAAATCTAAAGAAAGAAGAAAAATAATCAGCTGATTTTACAAGTGTCTGGAAACAATTCTGAGGCATAAGTAGTTTCATGTAATAACATAATAAAAGAAACCACAATACCCTTTTCGCAAGTTTTGGATTATGTGAGGCATAAATAATAGTATCATATGATATATCTCAAACAACTACAAATAAGCAAATGCAAAATATATGTTCCAATTCCTAAAAAGTCATAAAAAAAAGTTATAGATGAAACTGGTCAATATAAGTCATCAACAGCTACTGGTTTGACACAGAAACATAGTGTCATCAAATACAAGATAACTAAAAGTTTACCTAGCTTTTGAGCGGGCATCTATATGTTGATGAGACTGGAGGTCAATGTTATCTTTAATCTGAAAATTATAATAAACGTTATAACATTTAAACTATGCGGATTCTCTTGTAAGCGAACTTGCTCATAATCATGAATTATGGTGTATGAGCTGCAGTTAAAAAATAGTGAAAAAAAGAAAAGAAAATGAAAATGACAACCCACACATATTAAACTAAATGAATTAATAACAAACCTGATCTAAGTTCCACAGGAGATGAGGCTGTAACTTTGCTTCAAATGTAGTAGGGCCCGTCTTTAGAGAAAGACAAAATTCATAACCATCAACTTGCAGAAGTTATACAAGAGTAACTAATACCATGAAGCAAGGATCTAATGGTCTATTGACCCCTGCCTGGGATGCCACCACATTTTTTATATGGTTCATGATAGCGTTTCTATTCAGTGGTCTATGCACTTGTTACCGGGGCTGGTAGGGAAGAGGGTCTGAACGCAAATGACAGTTCCAAACTTCCAATAGACCGTACATGCCAACCTCATCACTATTCCATGGTAAAACAATCTTGGGTAAAAGATCTATACAAATTTTGGAAACATACAGGCTGGCCACTATAGACTTTCTCGACTGCTTCTCTGGCAGCATTGGCCTTCAAAATAGCATCGCTAGAAGCGCTGGATTCAACATCATATCCAGAAGAGCGCCACTGAGGTAGACCTCCATCCAATACCCATACTCTGTCATGCCCAAAAACCCTAAACATCCTGTCATTTTCCCAGAAAATGAAAGCACAGGTAGATAAGTTAAAAATGACCATGTATATTATCTGCTCTTGTTAAATGCTCCTTAAAAATGATTTCTGGCACGGTCTCATATATTTAAAAATTACACCAGCAGCTTTTTCATCTCTCTGCAAACAGCCGCCTACCTTCTAGGTTAATATTTATCCTCCAAGTTCAAATTGAACTAAAGTCAGTCCAAGCAATATTTATATTGTAACCAGGTCAACACTAATTATATAGGAAGAAATTTTCATTAAATTTATATAAAAGAAGGAAACAATATAGTCAACTCTTCAAAGCACTTGATCCATTTGGCAGAAAAAAGGAGCTCACTAAAGGAAAGCGCAAAATTGTCATGACTCAAGAGTAAATTTCTGCCCTCATGCGCTGTGCTAAGTAATTGATGGTTGCAAAATATGAGAACTGTTCGGTGTTGTTTGCAAATAAGTAAACACGGGCTGTAAATTACATAGGAGAAAAGGACCACATACCACCAAACACGAGCGGCACTGAAAATACCCTTGCCATCATAAACAATGATGCCATCCTTGTTATATATGCCAAGTGCTGACACAGCTGCTGAAAATGCTTCTTCCGACGGCAACATGTGTGGGAGCTATTTAAGAAGAAGGTAACATGTGAGAAGTAAACAAATATTAAGTACAAAACCATTCTTTCTTCCAACATGTAAAAAGACATTGTAAACAGGTATTTATAGCAGTGCTGGCTTCGCTACTTTTTGACCAACTTTTGCAGATCTTTATTTTTCTCTACTTGTCTAGTTATTGTTTCTCATAAGTTGATGGTTTAGAATAAAGACAACCAAGGCCAATGAAGAGTGAAATGAGGCCAAACTAAGATAAATTGAGGCTGAATTTAGGGTACAATGAGATACACTTGCATCATGCCAGAATCTAATAACGTATCAGTAAGATCACCTACCAGTATCAGCCTCATAAATCAACCTATGCTGCTGCACTAACCCTCTTGGCTTAATTAAGTCAAATGCAAAGCTCAGTTTCAAATGAGAATAAGCCAGGTTAAATTAAACTGAGAATAAACTAAGATACATTTTGGTCTGACCGGAGGACTTAGATTATTGACCTTAATTATTTTTTTAATTTGGACCAGAATCAACTGCTGCTGTTTTTATGTTCTTCCTCTGTTGCGTAACTTAAGCTAAAGTTTGACAAGAAAAAAACATCAAACAGAAAAGGTTAGAAGGTAACTCACATTTGATGTTCTGTCTGAAATTCCATCCACATCGAAGAATAATGCACCTGGAATGTGGGCCACCTGCTCATTTTTAAAATGGACTTAAAAGACCCTGCTAACTTTTTTGAAAACATTATTTTCTGTGCTTTCCTATGGATAAATAGAGGTGCATATGAATGTTGGGCACATTTACCATGTATAATTGTCACTACAAAGAACCTGCTTATATAAAACCCAAAACTTTGAACAACATTGAACATAAATTTAAACCTGATACTCTTGAAGCGGGCTCCTTTGCTCGTTTGGCATGTACCAAGATGCATCAAGCACCTATAAAATACAAAAAGAGTACTCTTAATCGTGAGTTCTAAGTTCTACAACTTCATCAATAATATGGAGCTGAAACAGCAAAAGTAGATTACTATGGAAATTTTCTTTTGATACGGACTCAAGCAAACAAACATAAATACAAATAATTACTGAAGATTGATTAGGCCCAATTGAATTACCTTCACATCAGGTTCTTTCAAATTAACATGCAACCAATCGGCAGAGACAACAGGATCGCTACTCGGAAGAGAATGGATACCGGATGATGCGGCCACACCCAATCCCGAAGTTGCTGTTGAATTACACTTCCCAAATCCGGCCGATGGCACAGCAAACAATTTGCAGTTCCCATTCTCGCCTATATAATTAGCTCTAATCTGAAAAAAACACACAGAGAAAAATACCAATCAGCTAAGAGATTGAAAAAGAACATTGGGATCGGGAAGATAACGTTAGACAGAGACCGAGGAGGGGTAGAGAAAAGCGACAATGGTGAAGAAGAGAACGAGAGTTTCCTTTGTGGCGTGGCTAACAGAGCGGAAGCTTCTAGAAGGTTCGCAAAAGTAGGGAAACGATGGACGGATCGGGCGCAGAGCGGTGAAAGCTCTCGTGAGGATTGAGGTCGCCATGGGAGAAACCTTGTTAGTAGACAAGAGAAGATTGATTTAAGATTCGGGAATTAGAGAGCGCTCTCAGAGACTCAGACAGTCAGACAGCAGCCGGTTTTGATCGACGGTGGGCAGGAAACTGGAAAGCAAAACCCCCCCAGCCGTGGTTTTTATCGTCTCCGTTTCCTGATAACCCAGGGGACCCCAAGGGAGTCCATATTCACTGTGTTAACAGTATTTCATTTTAGATCCGGATCGTCCGATCAGAATTCCGATCAATCCGATCCGGATGCCAGCGTATCCCGTGAGAATTCTGATCAGACCGTTCAGATGTACACATAAATATTCTGTTCTTTTAGCCTGGAGTGTTAATTTGTTTTTTCTTTCTCAAAATCCTGAGATATTACAAAAAATCTCTACTAGTCTTAATGGAAATGATCATTAAAGCGAACTAATTTATAAATAAATTGAATCTTTAAGCTATTTATTTGAATAATAAATTGCGTATATTGTTTGCTTCGATTTGAACTGGTTCAAAACTCTACACTAATACATTTTCCGATTTTTTATCCTAAATTATTATTTTTTTCTGCCCTGTACTTGATAAACGATAAGTTATTAATTAAATTGAATCATAAAATTATAAGTTGAATTCTAAAGTAAATAATATTAATTAATAATGAAGATGATATTAGCTTTATATTATGTACATGTAAACACATTATTCGGAAAGTAAATTGATTTAAATAGTTTAAATCCATCATTTTAAACTAATTCAATAAATTTTTGAATTAAACTCACCAAAAATTTAGTGACGTTCAAAACACACTAGTTCTACTTGTTTATTTAAGAAACAACGAGTGTGCCGAAAAAGACAAATATAAATTACACTTTCGCATTTAATTCAAATGTTTTAGTATTATGAAGTATTCTATGATATAAAGTGCACAAGTGGTGTCATGATCAACTTGTAATATCATATGTACACATTTTGGATTGTAGTATTGCTTTTGTCTTAAATCGTACAAGCATCTTTTTAATGTTTTGGTCATATCTATGAAACTTATCCTTTTGTTGCTCTTCTCTTACATGCATTAGATATTACAATATATAAAGTTAGTATTTAATTATATAATACCTTATTGGCTTATTCAGGTTATAAGAAATAAATTTATATTATTCATTCAAATTCTGTCACGGATTTACATGACATATAACTAAATAAGTTTATACTTTTAAAGTTTAAACCATTAATTAAAGAGAAAATGTTTTTGTCCACTGAGTTTTGTCCACCATCTATCTACAACTTTATCCAGTTCCCACTTTTTAACGGTCTCCTCTGCTTTATTTAAACATGTCGTAACTTTCCGAATTTCATTTCTTAAATTTCCAATCAGATTTCATTTTTTGAATTTCTCTCTCTTTCTTTTTTCCTTGCTCACTGTCTCCCGCTACCCTATCTAAACTCCAAGATCCCAACCTTTTCTCTGTCAGATCTACTCTCGATCTCTCCATTACTCAACTTCTCCGCCTTGCATACTGTCCTCATGACCAGCAGCGCCAAACGAGTGGCAGCGACAGAGTACAAGCGTACGACTACTCGTCGGCGCTTTCTTCTCTAAGAGAGACGATGGAGTACGAGAGTATGAGAGTACGACGATCTAAGAGAGGTGATTTGGAGGAGCGATCTGGTGAAGAGAGATGAGAGTGAGGTGATCTGGAGAAGAGAGATAAGAGCGAGGCGATCTGGAGCATAATCGGGTTATTTTACAGTATTCACTTTGTAGTTTTACAATATGCATCTTGTGATTTTACAGTATTCAAATATATTATTTACTAATCTATTTAAGTTTCGTTCCTTCTATTGATTTGAATTGATAATCATGATTTCTTTGCTTCTATTGAAGTTTCATTTGAATTGATGTAGTCTCAGGCGTGTATGCATTATATGAACATTGTATTCAAACAAAATCATAATTTATGCGATTTTTGTTGTATTTTGCTTCTGTCATTCATTTTTTGTTATATTTTGTTTCTAGATGTTTGAAAGTTTGAATGACGTTTTTTATAAGATTTGTTATTTAAGTTACAGCATTGAATGATGAATTTTATAGAATTGGTGCAAGTAAAATGACATTTTTTCTTTATGTTTGAAAATTGTTATTAGATTGTTTTACATAAGTTACAGCTTTGAATTATGAATTTTACAGGATTGGCGCAAGTCAGTATATATGTTGTTATTTTTTAAATGTTATGTATATCATTTTATGTTATAAATGGGTTTGGTTTACGGTATAGGTGACAAATTTTACAGTATATAAGTAATGTTTTCATATGCATTTTGTATTAGTTATTATGATATGTGTATGTTAAATTTTATATTAAGTAATTTACAGTATATAAGATATACAAATACAGTGTTGTGAAGACATTTTGATGTACATTATTATATATTTTTTTGTTTGTCTAACATTCTTTAGTATTGATTTTTATAGTTTTGCCCCAATGGCTTTTGATTTTAATGAAGATTTGGCAAGTGAAAATTCTAGCGTGAATAGTGTTGTAGAAATTAGGGTTGTAGAAATCGATTTAAATGCCGAACCCGATATTGTGGGAGATGTAGGAATTGAAGAATCAGCAGAGTCAAACATTGGGTGAACAGATTTTGTGTGTGGTGAACAGATTTTTGTTGAACAGATGATGGATGTATGTATAGATTTAGAAATTTTACAGTATACATGGTATTATTTTATGGTTTATATTTTGAAATTTACAGTATACATGATTCTTTGCAGGTTGTAGTTTAAGCTGAAATGTAGCATTTTTTACATTTTATCTTACAGTATACATGATATTATTTTATGGTTTAGATTTAGAAATTTTACAGTATACAAGATTCAATTGAAAATTTTACTGTATACAATATTCAATTTTACAGTTCTGCTGATTCAATTTTACAGTATACAAGATTCAATTATAAATTTTACTGTGTAGAAGATTCAATTTTACAGTATACAAGATTCAATTGAAAATTTTACTATATACAAGATTCAATTTTACAGTATACAAGATTCAACACAGTGCGGAAGCTAATAATTAACTCTAACTGCCAATAACCGCTAATAACTAATTCTAACTGCCAATAACTTTCTATAACTGTAATTTCCGAAAGTACAATTTGAAAGTACATTTATTTTGTCATGTTGTGCAAGTTGCAATCTTTTTCTAACTATCATGGGAACAGTTCAAATAGTTGCTAGATGTTTTGTGATTAACTGATATATTTTATGTGATATATTGTATAATTATACAGCATGTAGAAGTAATTTTATAGTATTCGTGCAAGTCAAAGCTGTGAACAAATAGTGGACAAAAGGCTGTGAACAATTAGACGCTTCATATTTTGATTTTTGAAATTTCGATTGTTCAATCAGAACAATCGATCTACGCCTGTAGTATACAAGGTCTCTTTAATATTTGGTTAATGTGAATCGGATAACTCAGATTCTTTCAAAATTTAAGTTAGACGATATGAATTTATATATTATGCTATGCCGTGGGCAATATAACTTTTTATGGCAGATTTAAAGGTTTCAGTTATACTGAATGTCTATTTTCTTTATTTTTCTAGTGTGTTATTTGCATTATGTAATATAATTTTTATTTAATATAAGCATACATACAACTTAACAATAACAACAACAAAAAAAACTTTTATGGCAGACAATGATAATTGATATTTCAGTGCAATAGACAATTCATTAATTAATACGGATAATGAACGCAACAAAATTCCATGGGCTGAGATGTAAATGCCCAATTTTAGTGTACATAATTTACAGTCTGGTGTAAATTGCGGTGTAGTAGAAGTGTAGGACCAATTTAAAATAAAATAAAATTAGAGGCCGATTTGTAAAAGAAAAAAAACCCACAAGTTTAGGAAGAAAATATGCAATTTCTTGTAACTTTTGAGAACATTAACGAAGACGCTACTTGCAATACCATGCTAACAATGAATTCCTGTCACATAAAGTAACAAAATATTTCTGTTTGGATCCAAACCGTCCAAACCGAATATGCACAAATATTAAAGGAGTTCGGGCGTTTCACCTGGTCTTGATTGGCCCGAATTCCGATCGGACGGTCCAAATCTAAACAGAAATATTCTGTTACCTCAGAGGGATATGGATTTGCCAAACAACGGCAACAAAACCATGCATTGGTGCAAATTGGGTTGGTATTTATTAATAATTGAGTGTTAGATATATAAACCTAACACATATTGCTTTTTGTGCTTTTTCTTTGTTTTATTTTTTCTGATAACACCTATTTATTTTTCTTTTCAATTTTCGGGGGAAGTTTATTTATTTTTTCTTAAAACTTCCTTACTGAAAAGGAAAACGCCTCTGTTCTTAATTATTTTTAAAGAACTGTTTTGGTGTCCGACCAGCAATCCGTGAAGCGGGTCGTCAACGATTCTCTCAATAATAATTAGGCCCAATACAAACATCTAGACATCTAATACATTTTTTTACCGGATTACATACAGCCATTAGATTAGCATATATAAAAGTAGAAACAAAACCTCCCTTTAAACGCTATAGTAAAAACGGAAGTTTTTATATTCAATTTATATCACACGAAATGAAACGCGCGCTCACAGTATTTAACTTACATTCGACCTTCATTCATAAACCCCTCAAACAAGTGCTTTAATTAGCCTATAATACCTCATTTTTCCTTCTTTTTCTTTACAAACAAACTAATTAAACTTCGACAATCAAGGCATCATATATATCATGGTAAAGCTCAACTTTGCAAATGTGGCTGCAGTGCTTCTCCTTCTCACCATCATACCTTCACAGGCCGATCAAACAAACCAAACTGATCAGGTCACAGCTCCAACACCAAACCCTGCACAATTAAATTATCAATCTTGTTTTGATCTGCTAGATGTGAAGAACAAGAATGATGACTGTCCAAACGATGTCTTGAAATTTATCGGAGCTATACCCCGTGAAGGCTGTGGCGATTATTGTCACGTGAGCCGTGATTGCTGCAATGCTACGGTTGCACTGGACACATACCACCCTGAGTGCTGGAAGTACTTGATGAACAAGAATGCGTCGGAGAATGATCGTTACATGCTTGTTATGACATGTGCAAAGAGCCTGATGTAGTTTTGATGTGGAAAGAGCGCATAAGGGATAAGCATCTCATGGGTTTAATGTTTGGTTTTGCTCTAGCTTGCACATCAGGACTAAATAATATGATAATTTTAATTGATTTTACATATTTGCATGGAGTATACAGTAACAAATATATTTGATTAGTAAAAAATAATATGAATATTGAATGGTTGTATCATCTAATTGTGACTTTTCTTTTTAATGATTCTGAATTTTTTTTTTTTTTTGGTGGGGGTGGAGGAGGGTTCATTTTATCTCTCCAATTGTAACAGACCCGAATGAATGGCAGCATCAGAGCATGTGGATGGTACATGGTAGTCATGTAGAATACATGGGCGCATGGATCAGGGAATTAAAGCCTAGAACTGTAACCGATCATTTCGTTTTCAGTTTTTCTTTTAGGATTAGATTATTTTTTTTCAAGGATTTCCCATTTTCACGACTTCAGCGTATTAATTCCTGCATTAAAGCGAATTACCAATTTGAAGTCTCAATTAAACGTCTCGCAATATGAAAGAATAATTAAGATTCAAGCCAGGAAGTATATATATTAATAAAATATGTATAAAATGGGTTGGTAGAATAGTGTTTTTCTTGAGCGAATCCAATTTGATAATTTGTATTTGGATCACCAAAAGGTTTAAAAATAGTGGAGCTAACTCAAAGTTAGCTTTATTTTTGAGTGATCCAAACGAACCCAATGAAGCTAAAAAAACTCTTATCAATTCTGAAGACAATTAACCTTGGAAGGGGCATCCGTGGAAGCTATATTTGAGTATGACTAATATAACATCAGTGTCATTTTAGTCTATATAACACCAACTCCAAAACCTATCAAATCGAGTTCAAATGATGAATCCAAACCGTTCAAACCGATCTACTTCATTAGTTGTGCGTTTACATATAACATTTATAAGTTTTTGAGTTTATTTGATATCAAGTCAAGCGGTCAAATGTTTGAGTTTTTAAGTTAATTTTAGTACATTCATTTTTCAATTTTTTTGCCGCTTGATTTGATACTAAAATGACTTGAAAATATAAAAAGTTTGCATGTAAACGCATCACTCATAAAGTAAATTGGTTTGAACGGTTTGGATTCATCATTTGAACTCGATTTGATAGGTTTTGGAGTTGGTGTTATATAGACTGAAATGACACTGATGTTATATTAGCCATACTCGCTATATTTTTATGAAGTTGTAGTATCATCACTATTTTATTGTTCCTTGGCACAAAATGCGCCATCTTCAGCTCCTGCAGTCCTAATCTCTCTCTCTCTCTGTTTTCTTGGAAGCAAATCTGCTGCGATTTTACAGGATCGCAGGGTCCTGCGATTCTAATTTCAACCCTTCATTTATTATAGTGTGAGAATCTTAACAAGAGATAGTTTCGTGTGCACGAATCTTAAAATATATAAACGGTTAAAATTAGAATCGTAGGGACCCTGCCATCCTGTAGGATCGCAGCAAATTTATTTCCCTGTTTTCAGGGGCGGAGCCAGACTTTCGAGTTATGGAGATCAAATGTGAATGAAGGTCAATCATATATAACTTTTTCTACTACGAATGGGGGTCAAATTTACATATTTACACCATTTTACTCAAAACTACATAAAATATTGTGTATAATTATAAAATTTTTGAAATTAAATGGGAGTCAATTAACCCCCGTACCTTCAATATGCCTCTGCCCGTTTTCTTTTCTTATGAAAAACAAGTATATTTCCACCAACTGCTAGGCTCTGATTGAATTTCCAATTTTTTGCGATCGAGGCATTTTCAGAGGCTCACGAATCTGCAAGTAACAGATTGACCATTCCAGAGGGGGTAGAATCTCTCAAATAGCCACTAACATTGTGTTTGTTGCTAATGCGATTTACTCTAATCTCATGAAGATGAGTGTAATAAGTTACGTTTGG
Organism: Carex rostrata; assembly: GCA_964058875.1. Taxonomy (NCBI): domain Eukaryota; kingdom Viridiplantae; phylum Streptophyta; class Magnoliopsida; order Poales; family Cyperaceae; genus Carex; species Carex rostrata. The sequence continues at coordinate 245,489 of CAXKVT010000256.1, forward strand.
TACTAGACCAGTATTGTAAAAAATGGTCTTAACGGCTATTTAATCGTTAACGATGGCCAAACCGTTATGAATACACTCAACGATGCATGCTTGTAGATAAAAACAATTAATTGGCTGTTTTTTTCCGATTAATTGGCCGTTTTACCGTTTAATCGTCTGTTTATTCCCGTTTATTTCAATTTATTTCAATGAATATTTATTTTTAATGTTGATTTTTTTTTCCTATAATAGTGTGTGATAATAAGTTTTATAAATCATGTATTGTAGTTTTATTTGTGCTTGGACATACATTCAATATTTTTTTATATATATATATTTTTTTCTTCTTACTTTGAAATTGATTAATTTTTTTGTTATTTATATACCATATATTTCTCTTATTAATTACTGATATAACTTTTTCAATTAGCACGATATGTTGATTTATGAAACAAAGTTGTTATTATAAATCAAATTTAGTGATTTTATGTTGGAATATTTCATTCCTTTCAAATAATATGTTATTACTTATTAGTATTTGGAAAAGTTTAATCATTGAATTTATTTTTTCATTAAATAAATGTGTTACTTACACATGTAAAGTGTTTATGGGTTAAGAAAAAATAAACATAGTATCATGTTATAATAATAGAACTAAATTAAATTAAGTTTATTTGATAAGTTTAATGAGTTAAATAAATTATGATATATATACATAAATTAAAAAAAAATGTTAAAATGTCCGCATAATTCCGATTAATTGCTTGACGATACACATCCGTCCGACGACCGCATGACCGTTATTTACAACACAGTACCAGACTACCATGCAGTATTGGGCCAGTGAACCAGAGTCCAGTATCTAACAAATTATAATATATAAAATGGGTTGTGTTTGGTCTGGGACCAGGTTGGGGATGCTTACTGCTTTATGAGACGCATTAGGTCTGGGACCAGGTTGACGAGATACCCCATCGTCAAACAGCTTACGTGCAAGAAAAAAAGAGCTCATTGTCTAACTTTGCTGATTTGCTCTTAATGTCCATCATCCAACTCCGTTCATGATTTCCAAATGTATTATCAGCTAAACTGTTACTGACTATGCAGGCAATAACACATTGCTTGAAATTGCTATTTTTGTTTGGGTTTTCCAAGATCAAGTCGAATGAAGCCCAATCAAGCCCAAATTGGTCCATGCTGGAATTTCATCAGGGTTTATATTTTAACTTCTATTATTTCGTAAGAGTGCTTGACTGCTTGTGCTTTCCTAAGAGGGTAAGCGACACAATTACTGTGTTGGGGCTAATTGGGAACAAAATTATTGGATGAGGATTGTATTATGTTCAATTGTACAATTTTTTTGCCTATTAATACTTACTATCGCATTGTTGGATTATATATTAATTAAAAACTTTGATTGATTCAAAGCTAGTGTGGTATAAGTACCATTGTTAAAAAAACAAAAGCACTATAACGATGAGAATTATGTCTATTGAAGTTGGCTAACACATTCCTATGCGTGTGAGAGATTGCAGTTCAAAATCTAGTGCATGTTGTTGGAGGTGGATTGAGGACTTTGATCTTTATTTCATGTTATAAATACATATATTAACTTGATAGTGAAAAACACCAACGGTGGCGGCTGATTTTACTGTTTTGTTAAGCCACCGTTGGATCAACAATTTTGTAAAATACTTAATAAATAGTAAAAACATTCAGAAAAATGTAAAATTTGATCTCAAGCACATATTAATATGGAGAACAAGATGAACGATTCGGTTTCCAAGCACATATTATTTTAGAGGGGTATTTTATTTGAAAATTTTAAAAATAGAATAATTTGTAAAATTTTCCGTTGTTTGTTGTTGTTGTTATTATTATTATTATTATTATTATTATTATTATTATTATTATTATTATTATTATTATTATTATTATTCTACGATTTCAACTAATATTTTTACCAAACAATTTCTTGTTCTCCTGAAGTGCAAGAATACTGCTATTCTAACTCTTATCAGAATGGTACCATTTATTTACTATTCTACTTGTACTAGCCTATTTTAACTCTTATTCTTTGGTATCATCTCGTATGGCATGTTCAACAATCAACAAGAGTGGAGTAAAGGAATACAGTGGAAGAGAGGTTTTATTCTTGCTGAATAAGAAAATAATTGAGTAAAATTATGGAACTAAGAAAAGTGAAATTGGTTTGGATTTTTTTTTTTTGAAAATCTTCATAGAAGCTTAGAAGTCGTTGTTAGAAATATATTTTGAAAACACAAAATTTAAATAAATATTTATGTTAATATTAACGTTTTAATTTTATGAATTATGGAGGTAATTGTGAATTATTTGATTAATCCAATTTCTACACGAAACTTACTATCCACTGCCATAGAAAATCAAATCAAATAGATATGGTAGAAAGCTAGCTGTGCTTGTGCGTGATGCAATTTCTAAATCTTGGCATTTACTCATAATCAATTGAATTAATTGCACCACCTTGCACAGGAAATAAAATCCAATTTCCATTTGTGTTTTGTACGTGGATGTGATTAATTACCATTTATTCAAATATACCGTTTCTTTTATTTATATTATACTGTTCAATTTATTTTAAAAGAAACGGTAATATATTGAATATAATTTTTAATAGTCATGAATGCACAAATTGATTGATCTACTCTCTTCTTCCTGTTAGCTCCATATTTCATAAATTCAATTTCTATTCTCCCACAAACAAATATATTATTTATAGAAAACATATTATTCTGCTATCATTGTTGAAAGAAGCTACATCAACCTCTACCACGGTTGCGCCCGCAGGCAGAGGGATACCGGCGTAACTTGAGGCAATCTTAACCGATTATTCCTGCGCTTAGGACGGGAAGTTGCCTTAGGTCCGCAT
>CAXKVT010000257.1:5000-10000 GCA_964058875.1 Carex rostrata
TAAACCCTAAACCCTAAACCCTAAACCCTAAACCCTAAACCCTAAACCCTAAACCCTAAACCCTAAACCCTAAACCCTAAACCCTAAACCCTAAACCCTAAACCCTAAACCCTAAACCCTAAACCCTAAACCCTAAACCCTAAACCCTAAACCCTAAACCCTAAACCCTAAACCCTAAACCCTAAACCCTAAACCCTAAACCCTAAACCCTAAACCCTAAACCCTAAACCCTAAACCCTAAACCCTAAACCCTAAACCCTAAACCCTAAACCCTAAACCCTAAACCCTAAACCCTAAACCCTAAACCCTAAACCCTAAACCCTAAACCCTAAACCCTAAACCCTAAACCCTAAACCCTAAACCCTAAACCCTAAACCCTAAACCCTAAACCCTAAACCCTAAACCCTAAACCCTAAACCCTAAACCCTAAACCCTAAACCCTAAACCCTAAACCCTAAACCCTAAACCCTAAACCCTAAACCCTAAACCCTAAACCCTAAACCCTAAACCCTAAACCCTAAACCCTAAACCCTAAACCCTAAACCCTAAACCCTAAACCCTAAACCCTAAACCCTAAACCCTAAACCCTAAACCCTAAACCCTAAACCCTAAACCCTAAACCCTAAACCCTAAACCCTAAACCCTAAACCCTAAACCCTAAACCCTAAACCCTAAACCCTAAACCCTAAACCCTAAACCCTAAACCCTAAACCCTAAACCCTAAACCCTAAACCCTAAACCCTAAACCCTAAACCCTAAACCCTAAACCCTAAACCCTAAACCCTAAACCCTAAACCCTAAACCCTAAACCCTAAACCCTAAACCCTAAACCCTAAACCCTAAACCCTAAACCCTAAACCCTAAACCCTAAACCCTAAACCCTAAACCCTAAACCCTAAACCCTAAACCCTAAACCCTAAACCCTAAACCCTAAACCCTAAACCCTAAACCCTAAACCCTAAACCCTAAACCCTAAACCCTAAACCCTAAACCCTAAACCCTAAACCCTAAACCCTAAACCCTAAACCCTAAACCCTAAACCCTAAACCCTAAACCCTAAACCCTAAACCCTAAACCCTAAACCCTAAACCCTAAACCCTAAACCCTAAACCCTAAACCCTAAACCCTAAACCCTAAACCCTAAACCCTAAACCCTAAACCCTAAACCCTAAACCCTAAACCCTAAACCCTAAACCCTAAACCCTAAACCCTAAACCCTAAACCCTAAACCCTAAACCCTAAACCCTAAACCCTAAACCCTAAACCCTAAACCCTAAACCCTAAACCCTAAACCCTAAACCCTAAACCCTAAACCCTAAACCCTAAACCCTAAACCCTAAACCCTAAACCCTAAACCCTAAACCCTAAACCCTAAACCCTAAACCCTAAACCCTAAACCCTAAACCCTAAACCCTAAACCCTAAACCCTAAACCCTAAACCCTAAACCCTAAACCCTAAACCCTAAACCCTAAACCCTAAACCCTAAACCCTAAACCCTAAACCCTAAACCCTAAACCCTAAACCCTAAACCCTAAACCCTAAACCCTAAACCCTAAACCCTAAACCCTAAACCCTAAACCCTAAACCCTAAACCCTAAACCCTAAACCCTAAACCCTAAACCCTAAACCCTAAACCCTAAACCCTAAACCCTAAACCCTAAACCCTAAACCCTAAACCCTAAACCCTAAACCCTAAACCCTAAACCCTAAACCCTAAACCCTAAACCCTAAACCCTAAACCCTAAACCCTAAACCCTAAACCCTAAACCCTAAACCCTAAACCCTAAACCCTAAACCCTAAACCCTAAACCCTAAACCCTAAACCCTAAACCCTAAACCCTAAACCCTAAACCCTAAACCCTAAACCCTAAACCCTAAACCCTAAACCCTAAACCCTAAACCCTAAACCCTAAACCCTAAACCCTAAACCCTAAACCCTAAACCCTAAACCCTAAACCCTAAACCCTAAACCCTAAACCCTAAACCCTAAACCCTAAACCCTAAACCCTAAACCCTAAACCCTAAACCCTAAACCCTAAACCCTAAACCCTAAACCCTAAACCCTAAACCCTAAACCCTAAACCCTAAACCCTAAACCCTAAACCCTAAACCCTAAACCCTAAACCCTAAACCCTAAACCCTAAACCCTAAACCCTAAACCCTAAACCCTAAACCCTAAACCCTAAACCCTAAACCCTAAACCCTAAACCCTAAACCCTAAACCCTAAACCCTAAACCCTAAACCCTAAACCCTAAACCCTAAACCCTAAACCCTAAACCCTAAACCCTAAACCCTAAACCCTAAACCCTAAACCCTAAACCCTAAACCCTAAACCCTAAACCCTAAACCCTAAACCCTAAACCCTAAACCCTAAACCCTAAACCCTAAACCCTAAACCCTAAACCCTAAACCCTAAACCCTAAACCCTAAACCCTAAACCCTAAACCCTAAACCCTAAACCCTAAACCCTAAACCCTAAACCCTAAACCCTAAACCCTAAACCCTAAACCCTAAACCCTAAACCCTAAACCCTAAACCCTAAACCCTAAACCCTAAACCCTAAACCCTAAACCCTAAACCCTAAACCCTAAACCCTAAACCCTAAACCCTAAACCCTAAACCCTAAACCCTAAACCCTAAACCCTAAACCCTAAACCCTAAACCCTAAACCCTAAACCCTAAACCCTAAACCCTAAACCCTAAACCCTAAACCCTAAACCCTAAACCCTAAACCCTAAACCCTAAACCCTAAACCCTAAACCCTAAACCCTAAACCCTAAACCCTAAACCCTAAACCCTAAACCCTAAACCCTAAACCCTAAACCCTAAACCCTAAACCCTAAACCCTAAACCCTAAACCCTAAACCCTAAACCCTAAACCCTAAACCCTAAACCCTAAACCCTAAACCCTAAACCCTAAACCCTAAACCCTAAACCCTAAACCCTAAACCCTAAACCCTAAACCCTAAACCCTAAACCCTAAACCCTAAACCCTAAACCCTAAACCCTAAACCCTAAACCCTAAACCCTAAACCCTAAACCCTAAACCCTAAACCCTAAACCCTAAACCCTAAACCCTAAACCCTAAACCCTAAACCCTAAACCCTAAACCCTAAACCCTAAACCCTAAACCCTAAACCCTAAACCCTAAACCCTAAACCCTAAACCCTAAACCCTAAACCCTAAACCCTAAACCCTAAACCCTAAACCCTAAACCCTAAACCCTAAACCCTAAACCCTAAACCCTAAACCCTAAACCCTAAACCCTAAACCCTAAACCCTAAACCCTAAACCCTAAACCCTAAACCCTAAACCCTAAACCCTAAACCCTAAACCCTAAACCCTAAACCCTAAACCCTAAACCCTAAACCCTAAACCCTAAACCCTAAACCCTAAACCCTAAACCCTAAACCCTAAACCCTAAACCCTAAACCCTAAACCCTAAACCCTAAACCCTAAACCCTAAACCCTAAACCCTAAACCCTAAACCCTAAACCCTAAACCCTAAACCCTAAACCCTAAACCCTAAACCCTAAACCCTAAACCCTAAACCCTAAACCCTAAACCCTAAACCCTAAACCCTAAACCCTAAACCCTAAACCCTAAACCCTAAACCCTAAACCCTAAACCCTAAACCCTAAACCCTAAACCCTAAACCCTAAACCCTAAACCCTAAACCCTAAACCCTAAACCCTAAACCCTAAACCCTAAACCCTAAACCCTAAACCCTAAACCCTAAACCCTAAACCCTAAACCCTAAACCCTAAACCCTAAACCCTAAACCCTAAACCCTAAACCCTAAACCCTAAACCCTAAACCCTAAACCCTAAACCCTAAACCCTAAACCCTAAACCCTAAACCCTAAACCCTAAACCCTAAACCCTAAACCCTAAACCCTAAACCCTAAACCCTAAACCCTAAACCCTAAACCCTAAACCCTAAACCCTAAACCCTAAACCCTAAACCCTAAACCCTAAACCCTAAACCCTAAACCCTAAACCCTAAACCCTAAACCCTAAACCCTAAACCCTAAACCCTAAACCCTAAACCCTAAACCCTAAACCCTAAACCCTAAACCCTAAACCCTAAACCCTAAACCCTAAACCCTAAACCCTAAACCCTAAACCCTAAACCCTAAACCCTAAACCCTAAACCCTAAACCCTAAACCCTAAACCCTAAACCCTAAACCCTAAACCCTAAACCCTAAACCCTAAACCCTAAACCCTAAACCCTAAACCCTAAACCCTAAACCCTAAACCCTAAACCCTAAACCCTAAACCCTAAACCCTAAACCCTAAACCCTAAACCCTAAACCCTAAACCCTAAACCCTAAACCCTAAACCCTAAACCCTAAACCCTAAACCCTAAACCCTAAACCCTAAACCCTAAACCCTAAACCCTAAACCCTAAACCCTAAACCCTAAACCCTAAACCCTAAACCCTAAACCCTAAACCCTAAACCCTAAACCCTAAACCCTAAACCCTAAACCCTAAACCCTAAACCCTAAACCCTAAACCCTAAACCCTAAACCCTAAACCCTAAACCCTAAACCCTAAACCCTAAACCCTAAACCCTAAACCCTAAACCCTAAACCCTAAACCCTAAACCCTAAACCCTAAACCCTAAACCCTAAACCCTAAACCCTAAACCCTAAACCCTAAACCCTAAACCCTAAACCCTAAACCCTAAACCCTAAACCCTAAACCCTAAACCCTAAACCCTAAACCCTAAACCCTAAACCCTAAACCCTAAACCCTAAACCCTAAACCCTAAACCCTAAACCCTAAACCCTAAACCCTAAACCCTAAACCCTAAACCCTAAACCCTAAACCCTAAACCCTAAACCCTAAACCCTAAACCCTAAACCCTAAACCCTAAACCCTAAACCCTAAACCCTAAACCCTAAACCCTAAACCCTAAACCCTAAACCCTAAACCCTAAACCCTAAACCCTAAACCCTAAACCCTAAACCCTAAACCCTAAACCCTAAACCCTA